>OVBE01006913.1:0-19164 GCA_900406425.1 Iberis pinnata | reverse complement strand
AGGTCGTGATTAGACGCAGACTCGTTAATCACCGGGGATACACCAAGGTCCTCATCTGACAACGGGAACACTTTGACNACCAAGGTCCTCATCTGACAACGGGAACACTTTGACTTCGCTCAACTTGGCCTTCCAAGTCTTAAGGCTCTTCTGCAGATTCTCCACAATAGCCTCTGGTACCGAGCCACCCATCTCCTCTATAAGGCCCATAACACCAAGTGTTCCTTCAATCGTCCCGACATTCTTGGCTGCGGTGTCAGTTGCATTTCGACCATCCAGATGACGTCGAATCCTCTCAAAACGAGCAGCACATTTTTCCTGCATTTGCTGCCCCTTCTTCAAAATAAGAGCATCCCGGCCAGCCCTTTCTAACCCCAGAGTTTCTTTTGTCACGGCAAGCTCGTCCTTGACTTTAACATTTTCTTCGAGAAGATGACTTTTCTCCTCTTCAAACTCTTCCCTCTGACTTCTACCAGCCTCGGTAACACGAATATTTTCCTCGTTCAGACGAGTTATCTGTTGCTTTAAATCTTCGACTTCAACCTCTAGGTCTTTTCTTTTTTGTGCGTCCAAAGCAACAGAAGCCTTGTACTGATCAAGGAGTCTCTGGAGCTCGTCCACGGAAGAAGAAGTTCTCGTTAATTTGGAATCATAGAGGGTGACCATGGCATTCGCCGCAGCAAAAAACTGTTTCAAAAAAATAATACTAAGTCATTTGGGAAATATAAGAAAACAACAAAGCAATAAGAAAACTTACCTGAACACCGTACGAAGCGTAAGTCTTAAATAGTTTGCGAGTAGGAGAGCTAGACGAACAAGGCACTGGGCGATTAAGTTCTGCAATTTGACGAACTAAATCAGTGAATGCCTCGGCGTCGTTAATCAACTTAGACGCATCCGGGTAGGTGAAGGAGAAAGGGACAGGTTCATGACGAGGCCGTTTTTGGAGCTGACCTTCAGCTTCAGCATTGTCATCAAACAAGTCTTCAAGATCAACAAATACGTTTTCTCCCTCTCCATCTGTTGGGTTATGTTCGTCCAAGTTTATGACGGGACTTGGGTTGTTCGGTAACTCAGCTTCCTTCTCAGTTTCCTTCTCAGTTTCCAATCCTTTCAACTCCCCAGCCGCGTCCCTTTTCTTGGGGCTTGATTCCACCATATGAGATTTACCTTTGGCCTTTTTTGCGGCTGACCCAACTTCTCCAGAAGTTGCTGAGACAGCTCAGCCTGCTCAATAGCTTTTTCCTTTTTTCGGTTTTCTATGGCTGTCTTCGCCGTAGACACCAGGGCTTTCATCTTCGAAGGTTTTTTAGCTCCTTTCTTTTCTGCTCCGGCGAGTGGAGGTTTCTTTTGAGTGCCAGCCTCGGCTTGCGTTTTCAAAGAACTTTCTCTTAAACTTTTCAAGAAATCCGAAGACATGTTTGGTTTCTTGGAATATGAATACTGTTCTCGTCTAACTAAAATCGGAAAAAACATACGAAAACATAAGAACAACAAGGCATAAAGGGAAAATAAGTGCGAGATATTTACCTTTACCAAGGCGAGATAAGCTTTGTCTAATCCTGGCTGCATCCACTTCAGGCCAGTTGAGAATGGAAGCCTTTGATAACTTGTCGACCGAGTCAAGAAAGCAATCCGGGAACGCCTCTAAGGGAAATGTTTTATCTGCAAATAACAAAAAGATGTGTTAAGGCATTTGTGAAACAAGATACTATGACTAACCGAAGTACTACCAATCTCTAATGCCCAATTTCGCAAAAATTCTCTTCCTAATTCAGGCACAGCCGCGTTGTTAATTTTAACGTAGAAATATCGCCTCTTCCAATCCCGAATTTTTCCCTTAGCCCCGGTGAGAAGAGTATACTTCGGCCTCATCCTCACATAGAAAAAACCAGTATCAAAATTCAGGGTATTCTCCCCATTCTTTACAGCTTTGTGTACTTTATGTATAATCGCCAGGAGGTCGAAGAAGTCAATAGATATGTCGATCCCTATCTCGTTTCCCAAGAGCAGGATCGCCATTATATTATGAACCGCCGCAGTTGACAGTTATGACACGGCCATACGACATCGAGCGCAGAAGGCCATTAGCAGATGAGGCAGTGGAAACCAGAGGTTAGCATCGGTGAAATAATCTTCAAAAAGTGTAAAGTAACCTTCAGGTGGAGTCCACGGCCGTTCGAAGTACTGCGGAATCCTAAATTCGAGGTTGGTGTCGTCGATCTTACATAGCACACATAGCGCGGCCAACGAATCATGCGTCATCTTTGTTGGACCAAATCCCGTAAAGAAGTCGCCTTCTTCGATATCCGCCTCGGAGGTACTTGCCTTGTCAAGAAAAGGTCCTGAATCTATTTGAGGAAGGAAATATTCTTCTTTAGCTGATGCCTCGGCGACGACTAATTGCCTAGGGGTTTCATTCTCTGGGCTGGATTGATGGACGACCAGCTGCCGATTTCTAGACTCAGTCGTCGAACCTACTTCGTTTGACATGACTTCTTCTTTAAAGGTTAGTAGTTGAAGACCACCGGACATTACTCAGAAAAGTCGGTGACGAATTTCTCCGACGACAAAACTGGCTGGAAAATCAGCGGCGGAGCAAAAAACAAAAAGGTGCAAAAATTCTAAACCTAGAGAGAGAAAGCAGAGAGAATAGAGAGAGAAGTTATACCTGTAAGCGCAGGGAGAAGATGATAACATATATGAAGAGGGGATCCTTATAATAGCTAACATGGAATGTGAAAAGACTCTTGTTCGAACAGGCACGACGCTTCGAAAACTGTAAAAAGCACTTTTTTCTCTACCACCTCGTCAATAGTAAATAGCATTTACTCCTTAGTATCACTTTTTTAATCGACCATCCACACCCCGTCGAACGAGTATGTCGTCGAGATAAGATCTTGTTTAATCAAAACAAGTTTTATTCCGCCGAATTCATCACCTCGTCGTTAAATCACAACAAAAACCTGTCACTAAGGTTGGAACCTCGGTGATTGACGCTACGTCGAATAACCCACTAAACTTTTCATGTCATCGATCAACCAAAACAAATAATCACTTTGTCGACACAAAGTGCACTTCTTTAAAATGTGAACCTCGGCATTCGCATTAGATTCCTTACCTCGTCGACTTGACCTGTATTCCTTGCCTCGTCGACTTAACCCGTATTCCTTCGTTAAATTACAAAAATTATAGCAAATCCAGAAAAGTGTTCAGTCGACTTGGGGGGGGGGAGTAACTGTTGGGCCAGGGTTTAGCACCCGTTAAAGGCCCAACACTAAATTAGACCCGACCCGAAAGAAGCCCATTAATTGCATGTGGTGATCGACTAGGTGAAGACACCTGTCAAGTACTGTTCACCGCACTATAATATGATTAGAATTAGTATAAATAGGAGGGAAGATCGATCTAAGAGGGGGTCATCGGAAAAATAGTGAGAGAGAAGGTGAGGAGATAGAAACAGACAAATCGCCGGAATCGACGGGGTGAAAAGAATACCAACACAAAGTACTGCGATCTATAACAAGCTCGTCTATTAAAATTGCACTAACTCTGAATCATACCTCGTCCATAACGATTGAAGGATAAACAAATACGCTTACATCAATTCATAGCCGAAGTGAAAGAGTTAGTATCACTTAGCTATAGTCCAATAGCCACATCGATCTAAAAATTATTGTATATTTAATATATAATTCAAATCGTCTAACCCTTATTGAATTTGACCGCGTCCAGAATAAATCACAGAGAAGACCAGTTTAACAATATATCAATATTTTCAAATTTGGTATAATTTAAAAGTGAATTAATAAATAAAGTAAAACTAAAACTAAAACCCTTTCATAGTTTTCTGAATAGTCTAAATTAAATAGTTTAATATAATATAAAAAATAGATAAACAACTCTAACATATTATATAACTTTGAATTTAATATGTGGTAGTAAGTTGACCGAATTTTAAATTTTTATTGGTACGTTCCGGTTGTTTAGCCTATCGGATTTTACTTGGGTTATAGTATCAATCCAATTCAGACATATTCTCGATATGTGGTTCAATCCAGTTTAAGTGTCTGTCTTAGGGCTAGGCATAATATCTAAATCCATTATCATTCCTAGTACGATTGTGCTATAGTTTTCTATCAAACTAGACGGTTCGAGTATCACATATCTTTAGAGAGGCAAATCGATTGGCGGACAGGCTAGCTAATCTTGCCTTTTCTCTACCTTTGGGTTTTCATTGTTTTGAGTTTCGGCCTGATGTGGTAGATTCTATTGTTTTAGAAGATGCGTTAAGTGTTGGTCATCATAGACATGTTCGATTGTAATATTGATGTTTGATTTCTTAATAATATGGGGGTTTTCCCCTGTTTCTTACAAAAAAGTGTTTTCTTGGGGGATTTTAATGATCTAAGACTTCCAACAGAGAAAGAAGGAGGCCATATGCGTAAAATTTCCTCCTTAATTCCTTTTAAAAAACATGGTTCTTGGGCTGTTAGATATTCATACCTACCGGGGGGAGGGCAGTATACATGGTGTGGAAGAAGATATGGATATAATATTCGTACAAGAATTGACAGAGTTATGGCTAATATTGAATGGCTTAATGCTTATCCAGGGTATTACGTAAAACTGCTTGATTGGGGTTCGTCTGATCATAGACCACAGCTATTGGACACATCTTCTTATAATTGGAAAGGCAAACATCTTTTTAAGTATGATAATAGATGGAAACACAACTCAAACCTTTCTTAAAAAGTTCACATATTATGGGAAAATCAATATAACTCACCAGGCTATTTCTCACAATCACTATATGGATGCATACAAGGCTTAGCAAGATGGAAGAAGTTGCACAAGACTAACTATCAATCACTCATACATGATACTAAATCACTATTGAAACAAACCAATGAAAGTTCCACTTTAGATTATGCCCATATTAGTCAGTTGAAGAAGACTCTAAGCCATGCATATAATCAAGAAGAAGCATATTATAGGGCTAAAAGCAGGATTCAGTGGTTACAACAAGGGTGACTCAAGAGATGAATGTTGAATTCACCAAACCTGTCACTGAGTCTGAAATATGGAAGGCCTTGCAACATATAGATAAAAACAAGGCGCTTGACCCAGATGGCATAACCTTGAGATTCTTTAAGCATCACTGGCCTGTTATTTCCTCTGACACAATCTAGTTCATTCAACATTTCTTTCAAAACAACACTTTAGATCCGAGTATTAACTATACATTTTTATATCTCACACCAAAAGCTCTCCATCCCCAAAACCCAAAAGATTTTAGACCAATAAGCCTTGCAAAATGTGGCTTATAAACTTATCACCAAGATTATGGCCAAAAAATTAAAACCCTGGCTACATCACATTATTTAAGTAAATCAATCGTCTTTTATTCCAGAACGGTTGATAACAGATAATGTGATTATAGCGCATGAAATATTGCACTCACTTACTACCATAAATTGTGTCCAACCTTCATGGCCTTAAATCTTGATATATAAAGCTTTCGATAAAGTTAATTGGAGTTTTCTAGAATCTTTGTTTTACAAACTAGCTTTGCAGATAAGTAGATTCAATGGCTTATGATTTGTGTAAAGTCTCCAACATTTTCTATACTACTTAATGGCAATCGCATTAGTCAAATTATTCCACAAAGAGGTATAAGCTAAGGTGATCCCATCTTTCCCTACCTCTACCCTTTTAGTTTCAGAAGGATTGTCATTTCTACTTCAGGACCTAGTGGCAAAAAAACTTTTTCATGGATTTAACGCCAGTAGCACTGGACCAGTTGTATCTCACCTCATTGTTGCTGATGATTGTTTAATTTTTTTAAAGCTGAAAGGGGGGGATGTCAGAATTTAACGAATGTTTTAAAGAGCTATGGGTGTCTATCTGGTTAGGTAGTTAACTTGTAGAAGTCTGCTACCACTTTCAATAAACTCTACCCACTAAATGTTAAACATGACCTTCAGCGGTTTACAAGAATTTCTAAATTAGGTGGATTGGGTAAATACTTAGGCCTACTTGAACTTATAGGCAGAAATAAGACTGAGCTTTTTTCATTTCTTTTACAAAGAGTAAAGGAGAAGTTAGAAAGTTGGTCCTCAAAGTTTCTAACATATGTAAGAAAGGAGACCATGCTCAAAGTTGTGATTACATCCATTCCTTCATACTCCATGTATTGTTTCTTACTTCCAAAATCAATCAGTAAGCAAATTACCAACATGATGCAAAAGTACCGGTAGAGTTCATCCTTAGAAAGGAACAAAGTGAACTGGATCCTTACAGAGCCTTCTACACTTCCTTCTGATAGACTCATGTTTTAATCTTAATTCTATAATGCAGAGAACATATCTTTATAGTATAGATAGGATCTGTTTCCCACAGAGACCAGGTTGTGCCCTCTCAGTCAAATGTTCGATTCTAGCTAAGATGATAATGAGAAAGATTGTTTGATTTAAAGTGATTTTAAAAAGACAATAATTTTAAAACGGTAGTAAGCAAATAAAGGTAAAAGCTAGGCGTTAGGGAAACCCACATGTTATCAGGTTTGAAACTAGGTTGACATGCAAGTTTTATTCATGAAAATAGTTCTCGACTCAAAAGACAAAATAGACCGATCTTCTCCCGAAGTATTAGACCCCTATAATCGAATTACCAAATACAAAATTCCGCCGTATTTAAACAATTCAGTCATGCAATGATTTCAGATTTGATATGTTCATAAGCATCAAAGACAATAATTCCGCAAGCAGAGATACTTACTCATCTAGACTAGGTCAGGTTTCTAAACTAAATCCCTTTATATTTATTAACCTAATATCATGAACTAGGTGATTAGGCTAATTCAAGCAATGATAACAGATTTAGACTAAGAACATAACAACTCAAATTCATAATGTCAAACCTTAAGTATCAGACCTGGTTTTCTTGGGATAAACCCTACAGCCTAACAAGGTGACTACTCAGACATGACCAAGCAATCAAAAATCATCATTAAAAGAAAACACATAAAAGAGAATTCAATTTTTATTAAAAGTAAAAGACAGGGTTTCTGAATTCTTCTCCAAATATAGGGTTGAAAATCTCTACTCTTTGAAAAAGCTTTGAATTCTCAAAAGTAATTCAAATTTAATTGTCTGTATATCCTATTCTAAAAACTAAGCCTAAGGCTTGTATATTGATCTAATAAAATAAGAAAAACCTAATATAATAAGGAAAACTCTTGATAGGTCTTGAGGATGAATGCGTCTTTTTGCTTGAATTCATTCTTTCTCGTGTAAAAGGATCGATCGATCCATGCTTGGATCGATCGATCTGTGCTTGAAAAGGGATCGGTCGATCTATGCTTGAAAAGGGATCGATCGATCTTATGTGGATCGATCGATCTAAAATCCATAGATTCTCCAGGATCTTGGATCGATCGATCTCCTCAATGAAATGCCTGGATCGAACATGCTTTAGCCTGGATCGATCCTTATGTCTCAGTTTGGCCCATTTGCACCTGAATTCTTCTAAAAATCATCATTTCTGCTCTAGAACGTCCCAAACACCCAAATTTCAGAAAACATGCTAAAACACAAGAAAATACTAGAATAACACCAAATAGTAAGTATAAATACCCACTAAAAAGTGTTAAAACTAAGTGATATCAACTCCCCCAGACTTAGATCGTTTCTTGTCCTCAAGTGAAGCAAAAATAAATCTAGAGAATAGGTTTGAAAAGCACATAGAAACTCTCAGAATCTCATCAACCTTAAGTTCAGAAATCAAAAATTAAAAGACACTAATCCTAAACAATCTTTGCAAAATAAATTGTTCACCACAATCTAACCAACATAATTTCTACTCTAAATCCCAAATCAATCAAATTATCAAATAATATCAACCATCTCATTAGATTCAATTAAGTTCAAACAGGTGTATTCTTACCTATGGGGTATCGTCAATGATCTAGAGTATCCGTCATTCAGGATCCCCATACCAATTCGAGCATCGAGCCACTTCGGATCCCGTCCTTTCCTTCTCCTTTTATCACTTCTTTATTCATTTTTTTCTTTTCTCTTTTTTACTGCTTCTCTTTTTTTTAGCAGACAATTTTTTCTGGGATTGACTACGGATTTCTAGATCACATTTTCAATCCTTTATCTGCACTGTTTTTATTGAAGGGGAGGAGAAGAGGATCAGAATCATACTGAAAGAACTCTTGGTTTTACAGAGGAATGAAGAAAAAAATACCTAGCTCAAAGTATTCCAACACCATAGATAAGAAAATTTAAGATCAATTTAAGTCATATCAAAGTAGAGCTAGCTTCAATTCATCAACAATCCAAAAGACTAGAACCTTCAAAAGCATATCAATTAATCAATGGGGTTCTGAACCTAAAAGCATTAGTTTATCTAAGTCAGTAATCAAATAGAAATTAATTCTAAACTCACATTAGGCTAATAATCATCATAGATTCTGGTCATTGTTCCTTCGACTCGACTAGACTCAACTAAATCAAAACAATTTTTTGTTGTTGAAAATTTCACCAAAATGATGAAACATCCACAAAGACTCAAAGCATGGTTAGTAGCTATATACCCTCCTCCAGAATTAAATCACACAGTTTCGGTGTGAAAATAAACCCAGAGAAGGAAAGAAACCAGAATAATCTGAAACTTGAGTTCAAATGTCGGAAGTTACCTGATCATCGATGGATCGATCAATCCATCGACGGATCGATGGATCGATCAATCCATCGACGGATCGATGGATCGATCAATCCATCGACGGATCGATCAATCCATCGACGGATCGATGGATCGATCAATCCATCGACGGATCGATCGATCTACTATTACGTGAAGAACCTGGTTGTTTGGATTAATCAATCCATAGACGGATCGATCGATCTGTTTCATCAATACTGTATGAATGTCGATGGATCGATTGATCCATAGACGGATTGATCGATCTAAACCTCCGACCAGTTCTTCTCCTTATGAACTTCCCTGAAACACTTATGAACTCACAGCTAAAATTCGATAAGTTAGCCTCCTAAAGTTGAACTGACTCAAAACTAAATATTACTAATCTAAAACCCTGAATTAGTGGGTTGTTTCCCATTCAACGGTTTTTTAACGTCAAAATCTTGACGAACTTACCTCCTAGGATGTAACTAAGTTAGCTCCAATGATGCTTTATTGGAACCACCATAGTCTGAAATTTGCATCTTCAGAACCTTTCTCATCATCTCTTTTGAATAATCTTCCCCTTTGTTCTATAGATCTGAGGGAAAGAATGCCTTAACCTTTGAAAAAGGTTTTAAGGTTCCTTTGCACTTTACCTTAACTCAATTCCATCTTCAAACAGTGTTAGGAATCAAAATCAAATGGATGTCCTTGTTGATCTTCTTTGGTTTCTCATGACCTTTTTTCGACTTTTGAGGAAGGCTTTGGAGTTTCTTTGCTCTTCACCCTATGCTTGATTCTATTTCCAATCAATGCTTGAGAAATCAAGGTCGGTTGGGGGGGTCCTCATTGATTTTTGTCAAGTTTATCTTACCTCTCTTTTTGATCCTAGGGGATGCACTCTTGCTTAAGGTTTGAGCTTCTTCTTTCAAGACTTTAGGAATGACCTCTTTAGTACTAGACTTGGCTTGAGATTTTTGTACTAATTTCTTTCTCTTCATCATATTGATCTTAGAAGCATTGTTGTTGGGTACTATCGGGTAAGAGTAACCCTTCTTGATTTTAGTGAGATAGATGCGCTTTTTAGGCATATCTATCACAACTCCTACAGATGCTAGAAAACGTCTTCCTAGAACCAATTGCACATATGAATTTCCTTGAGTATCTATGACATGGAAGTCGAGCAGAATAACACAATATCCGGCTTGCACCATCACATTAGAAATCAATCCATTTGAGGATATGACAGAGTTGTTAGCTAAGTAAAAGCTAGCTCTGGTGGTTTAATTCCTTTTAGTCCCAACTTCTCAGCAACAATGGTGGACATAACGTTAACGTTAGCCCGTGTATCGCAGAGTGAGTCCATGAAGATTACTCTTTTGATCTTGACTGGAACTAAGAATTCGCCAAGATCTTGTAGCTTTGAAGTCTTCTTAGTGGGCTAATCTGGTTAGAAGCTCCATCATAGTATACCAGTTCTTCTTCAGATGTTTCAGGCTCTTTTGGGCATGTAATCTTGAGTTTAACGACTTCGTTGGAAATTTCAACAGTCTACAGGGGGATCGATCGATCTTGGTTTTTTTTTTTTTTTTGAGATCTGGTCCGATGGATCGATCGCTTTTCCCGGAGTAATTTTTCCAGGCTTATCAATCGATCCCAATATGCAGATCGATCGATCCATGAGGGGGGGGGGATTGATCGATCTCTTTTCCTGCATCATTACCAAAACTTTTGAAAACTGCAGAATTTCCAGACTCATCATTCTTCTTCCCAATACCCAAATTTATGGCTTTGCAGTAGCCTTTTGAACTGTTTTCCACTTTCCCAGGTTGAACACTAACTTGTCGCTTTACTAATTCTGAGGTTTGAGCCACCTGCAGATCTAGTTTCTTTACATGATTTGATAATGATTCAAACTTATTGTTCAAATCATTATACATGCTGTCAAGTTTGACATCTAGGTTCTTTTCAGAACGTTGCTGGCTTTCTAGAATTTCCTTGATCATTGATTCTACCTTGTTGTCTTGAGGTGGATTAGCTTGTTGAAACCCAGGTTGAGAGGTCGTTTGGAACCCTCCTGAGTTTGAGTTCTACACAAAACTCATATTCTGGTTCCCTTGGAAACCACTTCCACCTGAATTCTGACCGAATGCTTGTCCGGATTTTTGCAAAAAGCTCCGCGATTGGTTTGGATACACCTGGTCTTGTGGATTAGCAACATTAGTACTCCTCCAAGAGAGATTACCTTTATTGAAGCCTTGAGTGTACACTCTCTGTCCCTGGTTATTAATATAGCTCACTTCCTCTACATTATCAGGTTCTTTAATAGCAAAACAGCCAGCCTCAATCTTCTCCACATCCTCAGTGAAATTGACATGTTTCTCACTTTGCTTCTTGAGAAGTTGAGTGAGGAGTCTGTTTACCTCAGTAAGATCAGAAGATTTTGAACCGGATGATCTTACTCTTCGATCATAGTTGGGGCAGTGATTATTATTGCTCTAAGCAAGATTGTCTATCAATTGGTAAGGTTCATTCACAGGCATGGTCATGAAGTCACCATTACTAGCAGTATCAATAGAGAGCCGATACCGCTGCTCTATACCCCTATAGAAGGTATTGAGAAGACTTAGCTCAGAGAATCCATGATGAGGATAGTCCCGATGGTACTCCTTAAGCTTGTCCCATGCTTCATAAAAGGATTCTACATGACCTTGGTGAAACTGAGAGATCTTGTTTCTCAGATTATTGGTCCTAGTAGATGTGTAGAAATGACTCAGAAACTTGGATTTGCATTCATCCCAAGTCTCTATAGAGTTAGAAGGCATCAATTTCAACCATCTAAGAGCTCTATCAACAAGAGAGTGATTGAAAAGCTTACAATGCATGAAGTCTTTAGAGACTCCATTGAGTTAGGTGGTGTTGCATATGTCCTCAAAGTTATCTATATGATCCATAGGGTGCTCGGTTGGCAAACCATGGAATTGGTTTTGCCTGAGCAACTGGATAAGCTGAAACAGGAACTGGTAGTCCTGTCTTTGAGGCTGGCGAGGGTGTAGAGCATTCCTATTGGCAAGGAAAGATTCAGGGTTGTTGTAGTCTCTAGCTAGTACCCTTTTTGATGTAGTGAGTGATTTCTGACTTGTTCTACTGGGACTTGTTCTGGTGGCACTTGATTGCCGTTTCCTCCTAGCTGGTTAATCAACAACTACTATAGTCCTTGCTGGGGTTTTTGGACGTTTTGATCTTCATGTATGACCGGATTTTTGATAACTAAGTTGTTTCCCATCATGTTGGAAGAGCTTGTGTTCTTTCTCGATTTTCGATTTGAGCATTATACTCTTGCTAATTCTTCGTTAGTGAGGTTGATTAATTCAGATGATTTGTTAGATCTTCTGTTCATGCACCTGCGAAACAAAGACAAGAAGAAAAACGAGATTAGCACTAAAAATAAAAAGAATCTTAGACTAGACACGAAATAAAACTTCAAAGGCACAATTGGTCCCTGGCAACGGCGCCAAAAATCTGATAGACTCAGGTTTTAATCATGATTCTATACTGCAGAGAACATATCTTTATAGTATAGATGTGGTCAATTTCCCACGGAGACCAGATTGTGCGACTCTCAGTCAAAAGTTCGATTCTAGCTAAGACGGTAATGAGAAAGATTGTTTGATTTAAAGTTATTTTAAAAAGACAGTAAATTTAAAACGGTTGCAAGCAAATAAAGGAAAACGCCAGGCGTTAGGGAAATCCACATGTTATCGGGTTTGAAGTTAGGTTGATATGCAAGTTTTATTCATAAAAATAGTTCTCAACTCAAAAGACAAAGATAGACTAATCTCCTCCCGAAGTATTAGACCCCTATAATCGAGTTACCAAATACAAACTTCCGCGTATTTAAAAAATTTAATCATGCAATGATTTTAGATATGATATGTACATAAGCATCAAAGACAATACTTCCGCAGGCAGAGACACTTACTCATCTAGACTAGGTCAGGTTTCTAAACCATATCCCTTTGTATTTATTAACCTAATGTCATGAACTAGGTGATCATGCTAATTCAAGCAATGATAACAAATCTAGATTAAGAACCTAACAATTCAAAACCATACAACCTAACAAGGTGACTACTCAGACACGACCAAACAATCAATAATCATCATTAAAAGAAAACACATAAAAGAGAATTCGAATTTTATTAAAGTAAAAGACAGAGTTTCAGAATTCTTCTCCAAATACAGGGTTGAAAATCTCTACTCTCTAAAAAAGCTCTGAATTCTCAAAAGTAATTCAAATATAATTGTCTCTATATCATATTCTAAAAACTAAGCCTAAGGCTTTTATATTGATCTAATAAAATAAGAAAAACCTAATCTAATAAGGAAAACTCTTGATAGGTCTTGAGAACGAATGCATCTTTTTGCTTAAATTCATTCTTTCTCGTGTAAAGGGATCAATTGATCCATGCTTGGATCGATCGATCTGTGCTTTAAAAGGGATCAATCGATCTTGTATGGACCGATCTTAAATTTCATAGGTTCTCCAGGAGCTTGGATCGATCGATCCATGATAGGATTGATTGATCTCCTCAATGAAATGCCTGGATCGAACATGCTTTAGCCTGGATCATCCTTCTGTCTCAATTTTGCCCATTTGTATCTGAATTCTTCTAAAAATCATCTTTTTCGCTCCAGAACGTCCCAAACACCTAGATTCCTGAAAACATGCTAAAACACAAGGAAAATACTGGAATAAAACCAAATAGTAAGTATAAATACCCACTAAAAAGTGTTAAAACTAAGTGATATCAACTTCCTAGGTACTGAAAGCCAAGTACTTTAATTTTCACATAATTCAGTATTAGATGCATAACTAGGATCTAGGCCTAGTCATGCTTGACGAAGCTTGTATGAAGGAATACAGTTGCTAAAAAACAGAATCACTTGGGTAGTAGGAGATGGGAAAACTATTAGAATATGGAAAGACAAATTGATCCATACTGATTTTAGGATTCCAACCCCTGTTCAAACTTAGACACAGGCTAATATTGACAAAGTAACAATTAATCATTTTTTTTTATCATACTGGACACAAGTGGTGCCCAACAAAGCTACAATTGTACTTCAACCTGAGGAGATACCGTTAGTGCAATCTATTAGACCATCTCTTTTTGGCAACAGACGTAAACCAATTTGACCTTTCATATCTAATGGAATATATACAGTAAGGTCTGGTTATCATGCTCATCTCTCAGGTTTAGTTTCATTGCCAGTAAATTCCATCTTTGCAAAGATATGGAGATTACCTATTCAACATAAGATCATGAATTTTCTTTGGAAGCTTATACATAAAGGAATAGTTGTGCTTAGTGAATTAAGGAGAAGAAAGCTCTATCTCGATCCAAATTGTGTTTTATGTGGTGAAAGAGATGAAACAATTTCCCATTTGTTCTTCAACAGTCGAGTATCAAAGAAAATCTGGCAACTATCTCCATTTCATTCTATGAATGGTGATACTTTTACAGAAGATGTAGAACATAATCTCCATTATGATTTATCACTTCAATTACTACCTTCAGATGATGAAACTGACGAATCAAAGGATGCCTCGCACCTTACGTTCTGTGGAGAATTTGGAAGAAAAGAAATGAGCTGTTATATAGGAATGTTAGAAGGGGTATTCTTGAAGTGATTTATAAATCCATTATTTCTATGAAAAAATGAAATTTATCTAATTCGGAGATGAGTTATCAGGAAACAATGTCTAATCTATTAAGGTATGCATCTTCCTCTAATAATACTGACTTTCTAGTTTTATGGACATATGCATCATGGAGCACAAAGAATGAACATATTGGAATCAGATGGATTCTTGAATGTCATGGACAAGTTAAAGCACATGGTTTCTCCTCGCTAGCACCAGTAGCAAATCCATTTCAAGAAGAAGCATTGGCTCTTCGTGAAGGCTTACAAACTCTCCTAAAGATTGGTTATAAAAAGTTTTATGTCTTCAATGATAATAAAATCCTAATGGATACTCTTCAAAGCTATAAACAGAATCATTGGATGCAAGCACAATCATTATGGTGTAAAGAAGCCTCTAATATCGTGACGGATGTACTTAATCTTAGTAGACTATGTTATGTCATATCTTTTGCCCATCCACTAAAAAAAAAGTTGGAAAAGTGACCGGAGGTCCTGACGGATTTTGTTCCGTCAGGAAAATTTATGATGGATGTCTATCCAACAGTAAATTCCTGACGGATATTTACTGGCGGACAATTTCTTCAGCAATCTGTCATATAGCTGTCAGTAAATTTTCGCAGGAAAAAGTAGCCGTTTTAGACCGTTGCCAACAGTTATATTCGAATTTACTGACGGACATATCCGTCAGTATTCCATCACAAAAACGTCTATAAAACCAGACCATTCCACCTTCATTCTTCACACATTCAACACATATATCTTAACAAAATATGTCTACTCTTCCCTATTTTTGATCATGTATGGATGGTGAAAGAATGAATCCATATATGAAGCTTATGAACGACGAATATGCACGTGGTGTTATGGAGTTCATGGAATTAGCATGTTGACAACCTCGGGCACAACACAGTCGTAAGTTAATATGTCCATGATCTTTATGTCGAAATTCTCACAATATAATGATTGATTTAGTATGGAATCACTTGTAAGTGAATGGTTTTATGCTGAGTTATAAAATTTGGTATTTACATGGAGAACGACATGATATTGTTGCTAGTAGTAGCGGTAGCGAACCATTGACCGATAAGGTAGAGGAACCTATAAAGGAATTAGATTTTGGGATACCTACGGTTCAAATGGTTAAATGTTTATAGAGAAAATTAAGAGACGACTTAGGTTTCATATGAAGAACCAAATTTTGAAGTACGACAGTATTTTGATATGTTAGACGCAGCGAATCAGCCATTATATAGTGGATGTAGATATGGTCATTCGCATTTATCATATGCTAGTAGATTTATGGGTATAAAGATAGATTATAACTTGTCCGAGGATGTAGTTGACGCAATAGCCAAGTTTGTGAGAGATATCTTGCCAGAGCATAACAATGCTCCAAGTTTATATTACGAGACACAAACTTGTGTCGGGACTTGGATTTTCGTATCATGTTATAGACGTGTGTATCGACAATTGTATGATCTATTGGAGACCCGACGACACTCGGAAGATCTGTCGATATTGTCGCAAACCAAGGTATAAGGATACAGACGGTAGAGTTTCAGTGCCTTACAAGAGGATGTGGTATTTTCCACTAACATATAGGTTGAAGAGGTTGTATCAGTCTGAGAGAACATCTGTGGAAATGAGATGGCATGCTGAGCATAGATTTGATGGAGAGATTACACATTCTTCTGATGTAGAAGCTAGGCGTCATTTTCAGTCTACTTATCCATATTTTGCATGCGAGAAAAGAAATGGTTATCTTGGATTAAGTATAGAGATATTCAGCCTATTCGGGAATCACGGTAGACAGTAATCTTTGTGGTCAGTCATCATGACACCTTACAATTTGCCGCCATATTTTTGTATGAATCAAGAGTTTCTATTTCTCTATCTTCTTGTACCAGGGCCAGAACATCTGAAATGAGCACTTGGCGTATTTTTGCAACCACTAATATATGATTTGAAGACATTATGGAATTATGGGGAAGAGATGTATGTCGTGTCTTTACAACTAAATTTTAAGATGCGTGCGGTTCTTATGTGGACTATAAGAAATTTCCCAGCGTATGACATGTCATCAGGATGGACAACTCACGAGAAACTAGCATGTCCATATTGTACCGATAACACTGATTCTTTCCAGTTGAGTAGTGGAAGAAAAACATATTGGTTTGATTGTCACCAAAGGTTTTTTCCCCGAGTCATCCATACCGTCGATCTAATACATTATTCACGAAGAAGATATGTGGTGACGGTCCACCACCTGAATTAGATGGCACAGATCTATTAAGACAAATGGAAGATTATGGTATTGTTATGACGAATGATGCAAATGTTGGTGAGAATGGATACATCAATGTTGAGTATGCAGGTATAAATCATAACTGGCACAAGAAAAGCATATGATGGAATTTGCCTTACTGGGAAACTTATTTGTTGAGATATAACATAGATGTGATGCATGTGGAGAATAACTTCTTTGACAACATAATGAGCACAGTTCTAAATGTCCAAGGGAAGACCAAATACAATTTGAAGTCCATATTAGACTTGCCAAGCATTTTTTCTCGTCCTGAGATTCAGACCGATGGAAGTTGTCCAATTCCAGCATTTAGATTATCTAAGAATGCAAAAGCTAAGTTCTTTGACTGGGTTATTCATAGGGTCAGATTCTCCGATGGGGACACTTATAATTTTAGGAATTGTGTTGATATCGGAGAAGGTAAGTTCATAGGAATGAAGAGGCACGATTGTCATGTAGTGATGCAACGCCTTCTTCCATTTTTATTTGAGAATCTCCTTCTAATAGAAGTTCATGAAGCCATCGCATGTATTAATTTAGTAATTTGTGTACAATTTAATTTAATGTTTTACTTATTGATTATTTATATGGTTTCTTTGCATTTACAGCGGTTAAGGATTTCTTTCGAGATCTAAGCAAGAGGACACTTACCATTGATGGTATTTCGACATTACAGGTGAATATACCAATGATCTTTTGCGACTTGGAGAAGATTTTCCCACCATCATTTTTCGACGTGATGGAACATCTCACGATTCACCTTCCACGTGAAGCATCACTTTGTGGACCGGTATAATATCGGTGGATGTACCCCTTTGAGAGGTACATGTTTCACTTAAAGAAAAATGTGAAAAATCTAAGAAGTGTCAAGGGTTCTATTGTGGCACAGAGCATCAACGAAGAAGCTGCAAATTTCGCAGAATATTACTTTCCAAGAGATGTTCCAACAAAGAGTCGTAGAACAAGTTGACATGAGGATGGTTGAGAACATCCCATGTACCCAGCTTATGTTTCAAGCATGTTTGGACAAATTGGACGACTTAGCGGGAAGGGTAAGAATCGCCTACTCACATCTGAGGAGTGGAACCATTTACATATATATATCCTCAAAAATTTTGAGGATATGCTCGAATATTAAAGGTACAAGTTCAATAGGTTAAACATATTAAACTTTTGATTATACATATATATTATATAACATGTGATTATTTCAAATTTTGTAGGTTATACAAGGCAGTTGTCAGTGATTATTTCCCGGATATATCTGAAGACGAAGTAGAGGCTCTAAAATAAGAAGAGTTCATTCAGTGGTTGCAATATCATGTAAGTGGCTGATTTAATAAATTCAAAGTAATATATTTTTCAAAATTCTAACTTTTAATCTATATGTAAATATAGGTTCAAGAGGAAACATCTAACGGTCGAACATTTCCAACTTGGTTGGTAGATATCGCAAGAGGGCCAAACAGCATTGCTACGCCATACTTGAGGTATTGCATGAGGGGATTCGCTTTCAAGGTTAACGCCTTAGATAGGAATAGGACGACCTTAGATCATGGTATATCGTCGTCTTTCGGAGATGTTATGTACTACGGAATTTCTTCAAGAGATATTGGAGGTCCATTACCCAGGCATGTTGAACTTGAGATGCGTTGTCTTCATGTGTGATTGGTATGATCCAACTGATGGTAGAGGTATTAAAGTAGACAAGTTTTGCGTGACTTAGATCAACTCGCATATGAAACTTGGAAAATATGATCATTTCATTCTCGCCACACAAGCGGATCATGATAATCTTGTTATTTACTGAATTCATTTAAATATTGTATTATATTTATCTAACATGTTAATATTTACGAATGTTGCATGTGTCTTACATTACGTACCCACTCAATATAAATATGAGCAATCTTTGGGTAACAATGATGCAAGTAAATCCTCGACATATGATAGAAGGCGTTCTAGAGCGTGAACCACTACAAACATTGGGAAATGGTTCTTTAGCTGAGATTCAGTCTTCTCTGGACGTCAATCTAGTGGTGGATTCCATAATGTTTGGCGATTTGAACGTCGGTATACATGACGCAGACGATGAGTCTGTGACGAATTTCAAGATGATGTGGATTATGATCCATCGAATTATTCATCATCTTCCGCTTAGATT
This sequence comes from Iberis pinnata, assembly GCA_900406425.1. Classification (NCBI taxonomy): domain Eukaryota; kingdom Viridiplantae; phylum Streptophyta; class Magnoliopsida; order Brassicales; family Brassicaceae; genus Iberis; species Iberis pinnata. The sequence goes on along the minus strand of OVBE01006913.1, from coordinate 295 downwards.
TTATGTTTTTTTAATATTTATGAAAAATTTGAAATGTATTCATTTTATTTATATTATGTATAACCATATGGTTATGTAGACATTTTAAAAAAAAAAATTACAAGTCAGAAACAAAAAAATGTTCTTACATACCATATTAACATTAAAAAATATATTTATCAAATCATATTATTAATATATATATATATATATATATTATATAATTTAGGATTACTGACTGAATCTTGACAAATTTTTTAGGATCTGTTAGTATTTTTGACGGTTTACTGGCGAATATCTATAATTTGAAAGGATT
>OVBE01006912.1:0-12267 GCA_900406425.1 Iberis pinnata | reverse complement strand
GGGGGGGGGGGGGATTCGAGTTTAAACGAAGTTGAAACTTCATATTGTAAAAATTGTGTTCCTGGTAATAAGCTATACGCTTCAAAGAATAATGTAACACCTTTCGTCCCACCACCTTATGTTCCAAGATTGTCATTCCCATCACGTTTCAAGAACGAGATTATGGCAAAATATCCAGACATCTTTGAGAAACCCATAAGGGAAGAGACTGCTCAAGGAGTGTTGGTACCAAATGTCGAATGCAATGCTTTAATAGCAGAGAAGCAAGAGGATCCTGGTTCATTCACTTTTCCATGCTCACTAGGATCCCTAACCTTCAACAAATGCCTTTGTGATTTAGGAGCGTCTATTAACTTGATGCCTTTATTCACTGCCAAGAAGCTGGGATTCAACGAATTCAAGACTTCCAATATAACTCTGTTGTTGGCAGATAGATCCATTAGGTATCGTATTGGCACCCTGGAAAACTTACCCATCAAGATTGGGGGCACATAAATACCCATTGACTTTGTGGTGTTAGAAATGGATAAAGATCCTAATAACCCATTGATCTTTGGAAGATCATTCTTAGAGACAGTTGGAGCTATGATCAACGTCAAGAAAGGTAACATCAGGTTGAACATGGGGAATGGTCGAAGGATGATCTTTAACATCAAAGCAAGACGAAGAAGCTTACAATCCAAGGCCAACTATTCTCAATCAAGGAAAGGAATAAGGACAGTGATGAGGATGGGTACTCAAGCAGTAACTCATTTGAGGATGAGTTGGAGAAGGATTCAAACATGTTTTGGAAGCATCAAGAAGCATTCAGGGTTATTAGAGAACCAGATGCAAGGGTTCCTGCAGAGTTTGAAGAAACCAAAAAATTAGGGATACCAAATGATGAGAGCAACCGCTAATTTTGCAAAAAAGAGGATCCCGAGTTCAAGCACCAACTTGAACGTATCCCACCTCGGAAACTAACTTCAAGCACTCCCCATTCTGAAAACAGTTTTGAGCCACGTAACCAAACAACGGACATCAAGAGTGGAGATCAAGTGTTTCTACTCAACCCAAGGTTCAAGTACTATCTAGGGATTGTGAATCCAAAACGCTCCACGAACTTCATAATCAAGGAAATTTTGTCTGGTGAAGAAATCATACTTGCTGTGGAACCTGATAAAGGGTCGAAGCTGAACTACCAAATCAACCAGCACAACGATAACAGAGTCATTTCAGAAAGAACCTCGGTTTTCCTTGGGGACTCGTCTCATGGTCATTAATTTTAAAACAGGAAGTCAAGATTAGTGACTTTAAACAAGCTCACTTGGAAGGAAGTCTCATGTTTATCCTTGAACATATGAAATCTTATGCTTTTTATTTAAGTTCTTCGTTTAATGCATTTCAATGTTTATTTTGTTTTGGTGTTTCAGGGACTTTTGAGTTAGGTTTTGGGCATTTAGCAATGAGAAAATAAGAGCATAGTATTAGCTCAAGTTTTCGATCAAGCCGAATCAATGTGCTTAAGTCCGATCGAGCCGAGCATTACGGTGATCGAGCCAAGGCATCGCGTTGCCGATGCACATACAATTACCATCGAGCCACATTTTCCGAGCCGTGATCGAGCCAATGCAAGTGTCGATCGAGCCACATGTGATCGAGCCACGGCCAACGTGACCAAAAAAGAAAATTTAAATCACGCTAAAAATTTGTAATAACCTTTAATAAAAATCAATCAAAAAGAAAATTTAAATCTCACAAAAATATGTATTTAAATTAAAAAGATATAAATTACCCCGCACATAGCGCGAGTCCGCAACTAGTAAACATTAAACACTCTATCATAAACTCAAAACCCTATTTCATAAGCCCTAAACCCTATATCATAAATCATAAACTTAATATCATAAAACCTGAAAACCCTATAGCACAAAAATATAAATTGTAGACCTTAAACCCAAAATATTAATCCTAAATCCTAAAACCAAAAATATAAACCCTACACCCATAATTTAAACTTTAAACCCGAAATCCAAAAATATAAACCCTAACCCCAACTATAAACCATAAACCATAAACCTAAAACTCTAAACCCTAACTATATATAGTAAAATCTGAACCTTATATCATAAACCATAATATTGTATATTTAAGTAGTCCAACTATACTTAAGTAATCGATGACAGCTATTATGTAGTCGGACTATAGTTATAAGAGGGACAAATTAAAGTTGAACATATGAAAAAGTATCCAGTACACCCTATGGTGCAAATGTTGGTTACTTAATTATAGGTTGTTTCATGGCCATTTATTGTTATTTTCCAATCCCAAAATGTAGTCTTGTTTTAGGTTCTTCATAACTACCCACAACAAATAGTTCACTAATATTACGATCATCCGATCTTTCTTTTTGCAATAATAATAATACTAATAATAATAAAAAAGAAATCTCATATCTAGTCATAAATTCATTGTAATACAAGTGATTTCAAACTAACTCAATATTTATATTATGCGAATTCTAGAAAATATAGCGTGGGCATTTCAACTTGCAGGATTTTATTCAATTTTGGTTGTTGACAAGCAATTTCATGAACTTACAAACACCAGACTTCCATATATGTATTCAAGTAAGTTTGATTTCAGATCCATCATAAGTTAATATTTCCGAGATCGAAAATACAAATAAACAGAAAATTTCGGATTTTGTATGGTAATGGTTTATAGAGAATGTGTGTTGCAGAGAATGTGTATGTTGATAAAAGTGGAAGTGGGATATATGTAGGCGTTAATTCATTGGTTTTTCATTAGAAAAGTAGATATTTTCATATCGTTACAAATGGGTAGTTCAAAGAATACTTGGACCGATGAGTTTCTGATAAACATCAAATAATTGACAGGAAACCGACAAATCTTATTTCGTCGAAAACTGATAATTTCCAACAAATTTATTTTGATAGAAAAAATTATCAATAAATATGTCAGTTTTTAGTGTGTTTTCTTATAGTGGTTATGTTACTTCACATTACAGAGATTTATTAATGGTTGACCTTGTCGATTCATTCATGATAAAGAAAAACGTTCCGACTAGCATATTGGTAACTTATAGTCATCGGAGGAACGGTTTATTCATACCCGTTCATATAGCTAGTTAGGGAATTCATTCATATACATATGGACTATGCTGGTAACTCCATGCATTCTTTAATTTTTGAATTTTTCATACGCCCACTACAAAGTCTTCTCTTATAAATGTGTTGACTATTACGACATAAATTATTTTGTTAACGGGATGACTTATACGATGATAGGGACAATATATTGGTTTATGAGAGAAACTTTATCTTTTGAAAACTTAAAACGACAATAATTTATGTCAAAAAGACATCATTCTACTCATTAAAACGACAACGTACATATGGAGCTTAACCTGGTTTATTGAATATAACGATATTTTTTTATAAAAGAATTATTATTTTAATTTTGTTAGACAACAGCGTTTTTTTAGATACTACTATATTGTTTATATCATCATTTAAGTCATCCTCGTTAACAGATGAGTTCACACCGTAATAGTCAATGCATTTATAAGGGACAACTTTGTAGTGGGGGTATGAAAACTCAAAAATTAATGAATGCATATTGTTAACAGCATGATCTATATGTGCGAGTACGAATTTCCAAACTAGATATATTTGCGGGTATGGATAAGCCATTCTCTCTATAATCATCCGTATAATTTACTAACAATTTACTGTATATTTTATTTGAACTTGGAGTCATTGGATTATTCATAATGAGTTCTAAATGATAATGTAATTACTTGTTAACTTAGAAGATAAAATGAATGAGAAATTGGTTGTCCAAGTAAATTGCTTGTAAAATTTGTTACTTACGTGAAGTTTAATAGGAATAAAATATCTCGCATAGGTCGAAGAAATAGTAAGAACATCACTATTAGGGGTTGGCAATCGGGTTTTCGGGTCAAAAATTTTGGATTCGGGTTTTTCGGGTATATGTGTTTACTACCCATATAGGATCCGAAAATTTTCAAGTCGGGTTCGGATCGGGTCATATCGGGTTCGGGTTCGGGTCGGGTCAACACAATGAGAATCGATTTATACTCAAAATTTTTTGGATTCCAACAAGTTTGTATGTATCCGAAATTAATTAAAATACCTTAAATCTATATGAAGTACCCAAAATTATTACAAAATCCCAAAATTAGTTAAAATGTTGATATAATTTTTTGCTTTATGATATCACAAATCATTATTCATTCCAACTAACAACACAAAAACATTTACAAAAATAAAATTGCTATTAGGAAAGAAGTTGAATCGACAACATTTTCTCCCACATAAATCCTAAAATTTGCATACAAGTTGAAGTTGTGAAGTATATTTTTTTGTTTAATGCATCATTTCGGGTTTTTCGGATATCTGATTGGGTATCAGATTGGGTCGGGTTCAGGTTGGATACCCAAAAACCATTAGCCTAAAACCCATTCGGTAATTAAAATTTTGGGTCGGTTTCGGTTCGGGTTTTTTCGGGTCAGGTTCGGTTGAATTTCGGTTTCGGGAAATATGCCCACCCCTAATCTCTATGCAAAACAATAAATATTTTTCATATAATATATTGAATGAATCTAATAGATTGAGTAAAAGAGAATATCCAAAAGAATTTAGAATACTTTCTACATTATTTGGGAATAAATATATATATATATATATATATCTTTTTAAAAAAAATATTTACAATGTTGGGTGATTGTTTAACATTTTTGTTGTGTTGGTTGTTACTTTAAAATAAATTTTAGAATTTTAAGCTATGATTTTTTGTGAAATAAAAGTCACATGTATGAAATATTTTAAAATAAGAAAAACGTTAACAAAAAAAGAGCAGTTGTGACTGAAAAAAGGGGCTATGAGATTTTTTATGATAGGAAAAATCTGATTGGTAAATAATAGTTTTAAGGACTTTTGTTTATTTAAAAGTTCCTAGAGTCCTAAAAATCTTATTCCCAATCACCCCCGTTATAAATGTTTATGAAATGTGATCTTTGATCCATATTTTCTAATTTTACATATATTATATATATTAAGTATTCAAACAAATTTTGTTTTAATTGATAAACCGCAAACGTTGAAAATAATTGGTTAATAAAATTTGTCGATGCTAAATACTAAGCGGTCAGTTGTAATTGGTACATCACTCTCAACCACATGATTAATGACTCTCAACCACTTGACAACCACCCATTTGGCATCTCTTATTTTAGTTGCAGCCTAATTGTTTAAGTTAATAGAGAGTCTTTGGTCAGAGTATTCACGTTTTTTCGATCCAATATTCCATTAATATATTAATTGTAAACAAAAGCCAGCTATTTTGTTTGTCTTACTTGATCTGTTAGATTTAATGATTACCCCATGAGATGCTCGAGTCTTTTTATTATACAAAAATATATATTCTTAAGTTGTCCAATTCTCAACTCTAGTATATAAGTGTTTAGAGAAGTTAATAGTTACTTGTCACAAAACTAAAAGTCCTATAGCAAATAATGGAGAGACAAAAGAGCATAATGGAGAGACAGAAAAGTATGGAAGCTGGTTTACTTAGGAAGAGTCTAAGCATAAGAGAAAGAAAAGTACCACATGAAGACAGTTATGTCGAAACCGGTCTACAGTCTAGAAAACATCCAAATCATAAAGAATCGAAGAAACATCAAACTGAAGATGATGATTGTTCTGTCACCACTTCTGTTTGCCTTATCACCTTTATCGTTGCCACTGGCTCTTTCTGCGTTGGTTGTGGTGTGAGTAATTTACTACATTACTAAATATTACTTTTTGCTTAAATTAAATTAATAATTCAAATTACATAAATAAATAAAAATGCATTGGTTAGGTTCAATCTTTAATCTGATAATAATTAATAAAACAAAAAAAGTGACACAACTATTAGAGCACTAGTGTTAGTGCCATTGTCCATAAACAAAAATCTGGCTGGTTGAAAATAATATGTTTTTTTGTAGAATGTATACAATTTATCTTATTTTTGGTATTGGGACCAAAACTAGTATAATTGAGATAGATATGTATTTGTATCGCAGATTGGTTATTCATCAGTTGCCCAACATGGAATTGTTAGTGATTTATCTCTCTCCGTAGCAGAAGTAAGTGCTATTTTCTTCAAATTCAAATTCATACAGAAAATATAAAATATTCATTAATAAGGCTCTAAATTAACCTTTATTATTTTACAGTACTCAATGTTCGGGTCAATGTTGACATTAGGAGGACTGGTGGGGGCAGTATTTAGTGGTAAAATCTCTGACATTTTGGGAAGAAAAAGGGTAAGCAATTTAGTTATTCATTAGTCAACATATTTGTTTGACCGGTTAACGAATACCAAACCGATATACTAATTATATATAGTTTTGTTTTTTTTCAATAAATAATTTGGAAACAGACAATGTTATTTTGCGAAGTCTTCTGCGCAATAGGCTGGCTTTCTATCACACTGGCTCAGGTTTTTTTAATTATGTCTTTTTGTTTTTGTTTTTATCTTGTTATGTATATTTGTCGTTATTTCTTAAGCTTATTTGATAATACTCTGGAATTATATTTATGATTGAAGGATTCATTGTGGCTTGATTGTGGAAGATTACTACTTGGGATAGGCGTTGGTATCTTTAGCTACGTGGTATAAATTAAACTATTAATAACAAATTAAATCTTACTAGTTTGAAGAGGATTTTCTACATATGTAAAAAAAGACATTGATGATAATATTAAAATTATTGTAAATAGATTCCGGTGTATATCGCGGAAATAGCACCGAAACATGTACGAGGATCTTTCGTGTTTGCTAATCAGGTTCGAAAGAAAAACTAGTCTAAATATTGTCAACTAATTTGAATTTGATGTATATATTTTAATATAGTTTGTGTCATTGAAAACGGTTTCAGTTAATGCAAAATTGCGGGCTTTCGCTTTTCTTCATCATTGGAAATTTTATTTCGTGGAGAATGCTATCTATAGTTGGTAAGTTTCCGTTAAACTTTTTGAATCTAAATTCATCACTACATTGCTGTTTATTTATATCTTTTTGGTTATGTTTGAAGGTATGATTCCATGTGTTCTTCACGTTATTGGTCTATTTTTCATCCCCGAGTCTCCGAGATGGTTGGTAAGTAAACTTTTGTTTTCGATTTAAATATTTGGTCAGCACTGATATGGTCCACCAATCAAAATTAAGTTTTATACTTTCTTACCCAAATTTAGGGGTTGATAATGAGGAGTTCTTAGTCATTCTTTTCTTATGCAATTCTCACACCTAAAGGAAGTATAAACCAAGCGATTGTAGTTTAGTGGTTATCGTATTTGAAAAAAATTATCCTAGACTAGGGATCGATTTCTTTTAAGTACGGAATTTCAAAATCCTTTCTCTTGGCTAGTGAAAAAAGATGTCATGATTTAAACCAATTAAAAATACCAATGAATGAACTATTTAACGGTATTGTATCATTCACCCTATAGCGAGAGTAAGTTACCAAAAGAAAAAAAAATATATACAAATGGTTTTAAAGAGTATCAACATGATACGGATGTGACGGATGTCTACCCAAATATATATATTCTTTTGTGCGAAGCCTAGCGAGAAGAATATTAGACATTATTATAGTCTAATACTCCCTCCGTCCCATAATATAAGATGTTTTAGAGATTTCTTTTTGTTCCAAAATATAAGATGTTTTTATATTTCTAGGCAAATTTTAAAACTATTAAATACCCTATAACCAATGAAAAAATAATAGCTTTTTATTGATTGGTTCAAGTGCTTTTAATGTATAAATATTTTAAATAAAAAATAAGTTTATTAATCTGCGCAATTTTAGCCAAAAAATCTTATATAATGGGACAGAGGGAGTATATAGTACGATCGAATATTGGTTAATATGTCTTAGTGGATAAATGATTTGGACAGGCAAAAGTTGGTCGTGAAAAAGAATGCAGAGTTGCCTTACAACACCTTAGAGGGCAAGAAGTGGATATTTCGCGAGAAGCTAACACAATTAGAGTAATTATTAAACTCATAACACTTTCTAAGCTTTTGATGATTTGTTACTTAATTGACTTACTATTTATTACATAGGATACAATGGAGCTCTCCAAACAAAGCGGTGAAACTGGAATTTTGGAATTGTTTCAGAAACGATATATATTTCCTTTAATTGTAAGTACAAAAAAATTATTTGGTATAAATATAATTGACTTAATTTGATTGAACAGTTTGGTTCCTGATATTTTGGTTTGGTTAAAGTACGATTTCGATTAGTTGTATAATAGATTTTGATATTTATTCGAGTAATTTTGTAACCCAATTTAGATTCGGAATCCATTCAGTTCAATTATTTGAATATCAATTATTTTATCCATTGATGTGGTTGAGCATAAACTTTGTAAATGGATAACAGATAGGAGTGGGGTTGATGCTCTTGCAACAACTGTCCGGTAGCTCAGGGGTTATCTATTATGCTAGTAGTCTTTATGAAAGAGGAGGTATTCTCTTGGATTTTCAACTTTTTTATATTTTCAAATAGATTCATATATTAGACCAAATTTTATTTACCTTCAAATCAGAAAATTTTCGATAAAAGTTGTCAGAATACATAAGAGTAACAACATTTATGTGTTTTTTTTTCTTCTTACTATAAAAAATGCTATTTGGCAAATTAAAAAATAACATGATTTCAAAAGAAAATTTCACCTACTTCGAAATTAGGATTCGTTTTTCACCATTCAAAGAAAGAAACTTAGTAACTTTTTTCGTAAAATGGAAAATTTAGTCCTAGTAATAACCTAATTACAGTAAATGTAATATATTACAAAATTTAGTAAAAGAAAAAAGTCTAAAATATTTAATTAAAATATTGGTCTTTATGAAAAATCGGTTTATTCAAATTATCAAAACAGGACCTGACTTTATGCTTATGTCATAAATGAAATTTGGTTTAGATTTGGATTTGGATTGATGAGGTGCGGTTTAGTTTGGTTTTGTTCACATCCATTCACACACGATTTCACTTTTTGAGATATCTCTTACACTATAATTACCCTTACCCTTGATTCTATAACAATTTGAACCATAACTCTTTTACAAAACAAGAAGAAAAAAAAAAAAACAATTTGAAGAATAAATAATTTATTTATTTTTTAGTGCACGAACCATAACTTAATTTAATTTCAGGTTTCCCTAGTGCTATCGGCACATCTGTAATGGCCACAATCATGGTAAGAAAAAAAATTATTTTTTTCAAAACATACTTCTATAAATTATAATAATGCTGATGTAATATTAGACTCTCCACGATATTGTTTTCACCATATGTAACCATAAATTAATTATTTACAGATACCGAAAGCAATGATTGGAACAATCATCGTCGATAAAATGGGAAGAAGAACTCTCCTTATGGTTAGACATTTATTCCTTTTTAGTTTCTTATATTACTTTTTCTACTTTCATCCATTTTCATTTTTTTGGAAAAAGATTATTTTAAAAGAGTATTTAAAGGATTAAGTTTAGTTTAGTTTAAATATAAATGTCAAAGTTATTTTAGATTTGTGTTACTTTTAGAATAATTTTGTTTTTTTTACGGTATGCAATAATTAGAAATATGTGATATTTTATAATTTAAAACTAAAGAATGATGTTTTTGAGAATCTCTATTTTATCATCATATTCTATTTATAGTAAAAAAAAGAAGTTGATATTAATTAGTATTATTCTTTGTTATTGTTGCGCAGGCTTCTTGTGCTGGAATGGGGCTGTTTGCTCTACTCTTGAGTGTTTCCTACTGTTTTCAGGTAATTTCTCCTGTAGATCTTATCTGAAATATAGAGGATATACTAATTACTAATATGGACATATTTAAGGATTTTAAATCCTACAGTCAAGTTAACAATTAAGACTTTTTAAGATTATACAACTTTTATCAAATTATTTTTTAAAGATTATATAGGCATAGTTCATTATTAGTCAATTAGGCATTATATAAAGATAATCTTTTAATATTTTCATTATTTCATTAATTAGGCATAGTTTGACTTGATTAACATAAGAGTATTTTTTTTGCCAAATGAATAAATTAATTAAGAATTTGTTTGGTAAATGACAAAGTTGGGAACTTGTTTGGGTATAAAAGAGTTAGAGAGTTGTTTGAACTTTATTGTTATTTGACACTCACCCTATTTCATATTAAACTTTTTGTGGAGTTTTGCTTCTTTTTCTTTTCAAGTAAAGTGTCGTTTTAGATTATCAATAAATATTTTGTTATTAAATTTCAAATATCACTAACTTAATGAATAATATCATTAGTCAATCTACTTTTTAGGAGCAAAAATTTCTTAATATATATTTTTAATATGTTAAAAGACAATTAAAATAAAGTAGAGGTAGCAAATAATTATAATTCTATTTTCTGTTAAATTATAGTTCGGTAGATCCTTAATAATCTAATATGTTAATAAATTCTCTTGCTTTTCTTTTTGTTAAAGAATTTTTGCTTTCCATACTGCATAGCTAACAATTTTATTTAATGTTTGAATAGTCGTTTGGCATCTTACCACAACTCACTCCAATATTTACCTTCATAAGCGTACTGGTAAACAAACTTATAATTTATATGTAATTCATTTTTTTATAAAGTTGGATATAATGTTTCTGAAGTATCTAACTCTCTTTTTGCCTGTATAAATTCGGTGTATTATTTTTAATTACTAGGGTTACGTTATATCATATGCTTTGGGAATGGGAGGACTACCTTGGATCATAATGTCTGAGGTATTACAAAAGTGTTTGATGTCCACTTTTTCCATATTATAATACAAATGTGTTATTTAAATTAATTATATATATATATATATAATTCATAATACGTTATTTTTTACAGATATTTCCGATGAACGTAAAAGTTTCAGCTGGAACCTTAGTTACCGTCACCAATTGGGCATGTGGTTGGGTTATTACTTTCACCTTCAATATATTAATGCAATGGAATGCAGCAGGTATATATTTATTTTATGTTTTTTTAATACTAATTTGCAATTAATATTATCGCAATTTTTATTATTATCATCATTATAATGAATTAAAGGATTCTTTCTGCTACTTTCTGTCAGGAACATTTTTAATATTCTCCACCGTCTCGGCTATGTCGATTATGTTTATATATTTCTTAGTGCCTGAGACGAAAGGGAGGTCACTTGAAGAAATTCAAGCACTGCTTTCCAATTCTGGGCATTGATATCAATTTATCATTTTATTTCTTGTTACAAAACGAAAAGAAATGAAATATAAATTATGTACTGTTCGTTTGATGAGTCTGGATGATGGTATTTGTACCCCAAATACAACATTTCCGCAATTGGAAAAATACTAATAATATAAGCTTGACCATTGTTCTCATACTGGTTTCTGTAAAAATTTGGAACTTCATTTGTCAAAACCATACAGTCTGGATTTATGTTGGTTTTCTATCCCAGTTTTTACTCGGATGTTGGTATTTTATTGGTTTGATTATGACCTTTTTTCCCCTTTTCACACATCGTTTTTTTTTTCTTCGTATTTCTGCGTTTTTAATATTCTTTTTTTTAGCAAACAGTCTTATGGGATGAGAAATCGGATTTTGAGGTCTGCTATTCAATCTTTTTTTTACCGTCTTTTTTTCTTTTTCTTGAGGGGAAGGAGAGAAAGGATCTGAATCAAACTGAAAGAACTTGTCAATTTTACAAAGAATTAAAGAGCAAGATACCTAGCTTTCAAAGTATAACTAGCACCATAAGAAGAGAATTTAGGACCAAATTAAGTCATATCCAATTAGAGCCAGCATCAAATCATCAACAAACCAAAAGACCAAAACTTTCAAAAGCATATCCATCGGACAATGGGGTTCCAATAATAAACGCAATAGTTAATCTAAGTCAGTAATCAAATAGAAATCAATACTAAACTCACACTAAGCTAATAATCATCACAGATTCTGCTCATTGTTCTTTCGACTCGACTAGACACGACTAAATCAAAAACGAATTTAAAAAAAAAATTCATCAAAATGACAAAACATCCAAAAAGACACAAAATATGTTAGTAGCCTTACACATTCCTCCAGACTTACTTCACAAAATAAATCCAAGATCCAAGCGTTTTGAGGTCCTATGGGCTATCAAACATGATTAACACTTTTTGAAGTATTATCATAACTAATTAAATGAGATTGCATGC
>OVBE01006911.1:0-19167 GCA_900406425.1 Iberis pinnata | reverse complement strand
ATAAACTATTTTTAAAAAATTTTTTGCCCCGCGCACAGCGCGGGTTACACCCTAGTTTTATTTTTATTTTTTTTGTCACCGCAATATGATTTTATTATAAAACATTGTACTTTCAATATAAGAATATACGATAATAGGCAAATGCAACAAATACTTAAAAAAAGAATTATTTTAATGCTTTCAAATTTAATTTGTCTTTCACATCATATTTAAAAGCAATTAAGACAAGGCAATATATATTATAAAAAAGGACCATACTGTTTTAAATTTATGATAACATTTGAGTTTGTTATTAGGTAGTCGACTTATCCAACTACATTGATTTGGATTATATTTTTTATTTGAGTATCTGATTTTTTTTTTTTTTGTGTGACTAACATATTAACTTATAAGCTTATGCGGTCTAGAATTTGTTTTGTTGTTGGCAATTTGGTAAATATTTTAAAGAAATTTTTTATACATGTTGTTTTTGATAACTGCCAAATTTCAAACCGAGACTCATAAGTTTCCATATCATGTAATTTTTTTCTATTTTTAAGTGGATTTGAATCAGAATTACGACTTACATTAATAACTTTATATATATAGGTCTTGTTCGTTTGCCAGTTGTTAGCGGCAGCGATTAAAATTGTGTTCATTTGTCAGTTGCTGGTCCAGCGACTAATCGCAACGATTAATCGCTGTGACCAAAGATTAAAAATTTTAGCCGCCAAATTTTCTAACGTTTCAAAATAGATTCAGCGACTGCTAATCGCTGTCGCTAGCGACTAGCAAACGAACATAACCAGCGACTGATAAAAGTTGCAGCGAGTGTCGCTAGCAACTGTCAAACGAATAGAGCCATAGTAACTTTTAAGTAATTTTATGTTGATACCAGGTTTAGGACCTGTCCTGAAAGCCCATTTCGACTAAAGGCCCAGGAAGACAAGACTTAGATGGGCCGACCTAGCGAGTTGGGCCGTCCAGCTCGTGGCCCATTAGGTTTAATTCATGCAATTAGGGTTTTTAACTTGTATTCTCCTTATAAATACTCATGTAATCACTCTTTACAGAGAGATGAAATTCTTCTGAGTTTTGACCCACATAATCTAAGACCTAAACCTATTTGTTAAGTCTTGATTAAACATTTTACATTCTCAAAAGTTCTATATTGTTCAAAGGGGAAAAAAAATCCGTGAAATACCATATAAAGAAGTTCAAATTTCAAAAATACTACACATTCCCAAAAGTTCGAAAATACTACACACTCATAAATGTTTCAAAAATACAACAAACATAAAAAATGAGAATTTAAAATTTTGGATTTAGATTCACTAAATAGAGTTTAGAGTTTAATTTTAAAGAGACATGATTTGGTTTTGAGGTTTTAGAATTTAATTTTGAAGTTTTAAAACTATTTTAAATTTTATGGTAATACTTTGTGATATTTTCGAAATTTTTAAGATTATGTAATATTTTTGAAATAATCCAATTTTTATGATATTTTTGAGAATTATTATTTAGAAAAACGTTCCACAACGTTAACATTAATTTTTTTTTATTTGTCAACATATATTACTAATCTCCAAAGCTAGCATTAAAGACATAACACTAAGCAATATGCACTTGGCAACATACGTTAGGTTTGGTCATAATGATGTTTTAATAAATAGACACAAGTAAGAAAGTGATTGATGCACATGTTACATGCATCATTTTAGTCATTTGTCTTTGCCCACACACTTATTATCACACAAACGTCGGTGCCTGAATTTGTCAATTTCGTGCTAACATAATCTGATATGTGTCTTTTTCTCAACATTTACCATTTTGATTGGTGTGATTACCAATTTTTTAGGGATAAAAAAAAATCAAAATTTTCCATGGAAGCAAGCAATCAATTTTTTTTTGTTTGCCACCTACCATATTTATTATACTAATTTACGTAGAAAAATTGTTCATATCTATAAACTAATAGTAATGGACCTACTCAAAAATTATTCATATTTTTTTCTTTTTTTGTTCACCGGAAACCTACTTCGATTTTTTCTATCGCCGGTTGTGGTGAAAGCGACCAGTCATCTCCTCCTCTCCAAAACGTGGTTTCGGATAAGCATAGGCGTCGAACCCGAGTCGCTTATGTTTTAGAGCCACCGCCGGACCACCGGAAGGTCCTGTTTCCAATGGTGTTCGCAGCCAAGTCGGCGATGGCGGCGCAATGAAGGTTTTCTCCATTGTGCTAGGGTTGCTAGGGTTTTCAGTATCTTGGATCCGAACCGCTTATGGGCTCTAGTAGGCCAAATCCGGATCTGGAAATTAGATAGGGCTTTTGGTTGATTTAAATTTGGGCTGATTATGTACACGAGCTATATTTGTGATGTAATGAAGATGCAATTTTAATAGAAAACATTTTATAAAAAAAAACAGTGACGGACCTACTTGACCGGATAGGGGTTCAACTGACCCCCTAAAATATAAGAATTTAACTTTTCTAGTAGTGATTAGTCTTCCCAAACAGCGTAATTGGCTACCCAATTCAAATTTGAACCCTCTAAACCTGAGATCAAACCTCTATGTGACACCTTATTTTCCATTTTTTGTATTAAAAATATGGATTTTATGGTCCAAAATTTTGGTTGACATCTATAATTTTTTTTTATGCTGGGTCCGCCACAAACTAATATTATAAAAAATTGAGATACTAATATAACTCAACAATCGATTGCATAACAATGCGAAAAAGTTAATTCGCTTTTGTTGTTGTTGCAAGTCCTGCGACAATGAACCAAATGAAAATTTGAAAAATTACATTTGTAATTAATTAAACTAAAAGTAGACCACTCCAATAATTATGGTAAAATTTATATGAATTATTTTTGAATATGTGATGAACAAATAACAATATCATTATGTTTGTTATAGATGCACTTATATATACAAACTTTTAAAATTATAGGGATCTATAAAATATAGAGACGGTCTTATAATATATGTCTAAGACAATGTTTTATTTGGCTATATCCAAGACCGACCATGCAAGTATATGTTTGCGGCTGATAATAATATCAAAAGATGTCAATAATAAATTACATAAGTATTGTTTTAGTGTATGTTGAATTAAGATCTGACCTTTAGGTCTTTGATTTGTATATTCCTTGAAAATTTAATTAGGTCAAAGTAATTTGCTTTTGTTATTATTGATAATGAGTTGTCTTGTTTACATTTTACATTGATATTTATATTAAATAATAAAACTAGTCGATCATCTAGTCTATAATGGACTAATTTCTAATACGAAAACAGTTATAAGCGGTCGCCTAATGTAATCGCACAATTAGTGATTAATTTGCGACTGTCTTATTTAGCGACTAAAATTTAACGGTTGATTTTTGTAGTCACAAACCAATTTTTGATATTGATTAAACAACTGTTTTGTGACTATATATATAGTGGCAAGCTGACACTATTTTATGTTCAGTTTGAACTTTAACCATCTCGGTTTTGGCCTCCTTTAGTTTTGTTGGTCCAAATGCCTAATTTTTTCTCTTACCGTCCTATTGCCAAGTACTAATGAGATTTGACTTCGGCCATGATCAGATTACAAACCCGATATCGACATTCTTAAACTAAAATGTTGTCATTGTTTAGAACCGTACATATTGTCTAGAATAAATTAAAGAGTTTAGAACGTAAAAGCAATCAATCAATCAAGTATTTTTGCGTGTTACAATTTTGCAAGAGATTTGAGTCCATGTGAAACAATAATAAATTTCAATAGATTTTGCCTAATTAGGTTAACAATTTTGTAACAAGAAAAGGGTAAAATGGGAAATTAAATTAAAAAAAAACGAAAATGTTTTTTTTTTTCTTTTGGTTTTGAAAAATTTGCCAATCTATAAAAGCCATCTCATCCACATTTCTCTCTCACCCACTTTCTCGCTCATTTTTTTTTGTTCTCTCTCTCTATAAAAACCAAAATTTATTTTTTTTATTTGTGGATTTTTCCTAAATTGCAACAAAAAAAAATTATTCAGAAACAAAAATACAAATAAGTTTTTGAAAAAAAAAGAGAGAATCTGAGCCAGGGAGGCAGCCGTCGGAGGAGAATCTAGGGTTTCGAGATTCGGAGGAATTGGTGTTTTAACTTTGTATTTTTGTTCTTTCTTCATTTCATCTCTGTTGTATTCGTTTTGAGGTAAGATCTCTCTCTCTCTCGTTCGGATTCTGAGTTTTTTATAATCGTTCTTTGTTTGGATTGATCATTTCATTGATGGAATTAACGATGTTAGAATGACCTTAAGGTTTTGATAATTTGAATTGATCGGTTTTTTTTTTGTTGATTGGATTTTTCAGATCTGACTTTTTTTTTTTGAAAATGATATCATTGTCTGCATGGTTTCCTAACTTTTCGGAACCATTTTTGCGAATGTTGAGTCCTTGGAACGATTTAATGATTCTGAGAATTTAGCTTAGAATCTTATGAACAGTATATATAGCTGTTTTCGATTTGGATTAATCGTTCTGTTTTGTGTGTGTAATTTGAGAATTTAGCTGAGAATCTTATGAACGAGGAGATTATTAATCGTTCTGTTTTTGTGTGTAGAGTTTTTGTTCAATCTCTAGTAATTTTTCTTGAGAACCATTTTTGCGAATGTTGAATGCTTGGAACGATTTAACGATTCTGAGAATTTAGCTGAGAATCTTATGAACTGTATATAGCTGTTTTCTGCAGTTTCGATTTGGATTAATCTGTAGAGTTTTGTTCAATCTCTAGTAATTTTTCTTTAGAAATTGCAAGAGATCGTTCTGTTTTGTGTGTGTGTGTTTGTGTTAATGGAATCTCCATTTTCTTATAGCATTTTACACTGATTTAGCTTTTTTCTGATTCTCTTTGGTGTCAGGTTTTTGAACAATAATCTCCTCGTCATGGTGGCCACTTCTGCGACGTCGTCATTTTTTCCTGTACCATCTCCCTCTGTTGATCCTAATGGAAAAGGCAACAAGGTTACGTCCACGAACTTTGCTGGTTTGAATTCAGCACCAAACTCTGGTAGGATGAAGGTTAAACCAAATGCTCAGGCTCCACCTAAGATAAATGGGAAGAAAGTTGGCTTGCCAGGTTCAGTAGAGATCATGAAGACTGATAATGAGATATCACAACCTGCTCCAAGAACATTCATCAACCAACTACCTGACTGGAGCATGCTTCTTGCTGCTATAACTACGATTTTCTTAGCAGCTGAGAAACAGTGGATGATGCTTGATTGGAAACCAAGACGGTCTGACATGGTTATAGATCCGTTTGGTATAGGGAGAATTGTTCAAGATGGCCTTGTGTTCCGTCAGAATTTCTCCATTAGGTCTTATGAAATAGGTGCTGATCGCTCAGCATCTATAGAAACAGTCATGAATCATTTACAGGTACTACTTGATTTATGGTCACAGTGACACATTGTCTCTTTGAAATGCATGATTTAGCTCTTATGCTCGTAACAGGAAACGGCGCTGAACCATGTTAAGTATGCTGGACTGCTAGGAGATGGGTTTGGTTCTACTCCTGAGATGGTTAAGAAGAATCTTATATGGGTTGTTGCTCGTATGCAGGTTGTTGTTGATAAGTATCCTACTTGGTAAGAACGTAACTTAACACAATGCTGAAAGAATATGTGTATTTTTGCTTGTATTTGTTAAAGAATCAATTACCATTCTACCTATTTCATGCTCACTTTATAGTTCTTTGCAAAAACTGACTTATGCTCATGTGCCTAGTGACTATTTTTGCACCCCTATTTACATGCTGTTTATGCATATCATAGTGAATCATTATTCATTTGCTTATTCAATATCTTGCTTACAGGGGAGATGTTGTCGAAGTAGATACATGGGTGGGTCAGTCTGGAAAGAATGGTATGCGTCGTGATTGGCTAATACGCGATTGCAATAGTGGAGAAATCTTAACACGAGCATCGAGGTATGGTTTACTCTAGCTATTAGTTTCTCTGATTGCTCTCAGTTTATATTGCTGGTTCATGTGTTAGTTAATCTGATTAAAGAGTAACTCTATTCTTTTGGTAGTGTGTGGGTGATGATGAATAAACTGACAAGAAGACTTTCAAAGATTCCTGAAGAAGTTCGAGGCGAAATAGAACCGTACTTTGTAGTCTCTGATCCAGTCATTGACGAAGACAACAGAAAGTTAACAAAACTTGATGACAAAACAGCTGACTATGTTCGATCTGGTCTCACTGTAAGTATTCTATATCTCAATCACCAATCTATAAAAAACACTCATGATTTATGGTAATCGATGATTCTTTTCAGCCGCGATGGAGTGATCTAGATGTTAACCAACATGTTAACAATGTAAAGTACATTGGTTGGATCTTAGAGAGTGCTCCAGTAGGTATAATGGAGAGGCAAAAGCTGAAAAGCATGACTCTCGAATACCGAAGAGAATGTGGAAGAGACAGTGTACTTCAGTCACTTACTGCAGTATCGGGATGCTGCGATATCGGTAATCTCGGAACCGCAGGTGAAGTTGAATGTCAACATTTGCTTAGACTTGAAGATGGAGCTGAAGTTGTGAGAGGAAGAACAGAGTGGAGTTCTAAAACACCAACAACAACTATTACTTCACCACAGTGAACAAAACAATCAACGATGGTTCTTTATTTGGTTCCTTTGTAACTAAAAAACCAAACCACCTGCTTGCAAGTTTTGCAATCATCATCATCATCTCGTTTCGTCTCTCACCTTTGTATATTTCTTTTTTTTTGTTCGTTGAAGATTTTATTATATTTATTTTTTTGCTTATGGGAAGTGGTTGTCATTTCATTACTTATTATGTTTTGTATTCACATTCCCATGTGTAGTGCCAAGACAAGGCAATAACTTTCTTATCCTAAAACTTTATTTTTGTAATATTGAGTTTTTGTAGATCATTCCATTTGAAAGACAAAAATTAATTGAAGAAATATTACTATAATATATGAAATATGTTTAATTGTTTTAAACATACCACCATAATATTTCATTTTAAAAATATTACAAAAATATATATACATTTTAACAAGTTTTTTGTCAGAATCATATAGACAAAACCCCAGTCCATGTAATACAGAATTCGGGGGACAAACCCAAAAAATATTTTTACCGTGGTCATAATTTATATTATTTATTTTAAAATATAATTAAAAATATTCAACGGACTTGAATTCATGTAATGAAAATCATTACACTGCTAGTGTAACCAATTGTAATTGTACCATTTTGTTTATTTGTACATTATTACAAATTTATTTTATATATTTTATCGGTATCAGTTGAATTCACATTTTTTTTATGTGGGACCATCACTACGGATCGGTAGAAAATGGCTACTAACCACTTAATCAAAAGGTATTTCCCCAATTTTTTTTAAAAGGGGTTTAGATCTCAAAGTTTTTTTTTGTTTTTTTTTTGATAAACCGTGGGAATTCTGAGCCTTTGGCCCATTATCTCTCCCGGTGCCCGGAGCCAGCCGTTGATAATACCTATTTAAGGCGTAAATCACTCTTCTCAAGGAGTTTGAACTAGTGACCTTAAACATTCCAAAGAGTGTTTCAACCACTAGACCAAAGTCCCTTGGTAGATCTCAAAGTTATTGGATTTGATTTTTTTTTTTAACGGCAGTTATTGGATTTGATTTAACTAGTTAGATTATAGTTTAGTTATGAATGAGTTAGAATTTTAGAATTAGAATGTAAAATTTTTAAAATTATATAAATACATGTTTTAAAAAAGGAAAAATCAATATATTGCAATAATATTTTTGAAACATATATATGAAAGTTGAAACTAAAATAAAAAGTAGTATTTTTGACTTTCACCTTAAACGTTTGTTTGAATTTCGATAAAGTCACAATGTTGAAAGAAATGGTAGTAAGGCCCATAACGGCCCAAATGACTACAGTCGACTTTTCACGGCAGCTCTTTCATTAACGGTGGCACTTAGAAGTTACAACTCCTTCTCCTCCGTCTTTCTCCACCATGGAAGGTGTGGCTATGAAACTCCCCTCTTTCAACTCTTTCACACCTAACTCCATCTCCACCGCCTCATCCGCTTCCATACGTCGAAGCTTCTCCCGCTTTCATCGCTCCGTCTATTCCGCCGCCTCTTCCTCCGTCACCATCGCCGCTGACTCCAAATCACTCTCTCTCGGCCATCGCATTCGTAAAGATTTCCGAATTTTACACCAGGTTTCTCCACTTGATCATCACTTTCTCTTTGTTGTATTGTGGAATAGTGTTGCTAGTTCTTATTAGGATCACCATTGTTTAACAGGAAGTGAATGGCTCTAAGCTTGTGTACTTAGACAGTGCTGCAACTTCTCAAAAACCAGTAGCTGTATTAGACGCTTTACAGAATTACTATGAGTTCTATAATTCAAATGTTCATAGAGGAATCCACTATTTAAGGTGTTTTGAAATTCTTCTCTCTTAATTGAGTATCATGATTTGATCATCTGATTAATTAAGCTTCCTGGCTATTTTCTGTTATGGATAATTATAGTGCAAAAGCTACAGATGAATTTGAGTTAGCTAGGAAAAAAGTTGCTCGTTTCATCAATGCTTTTGATAGTAGAGAGATGTTTTCACAAGAAATGCAACTGAAGCTATCAATCTTGTAGCTTATTCATGGGGTCTCTTAAACCTTAAATCAGGAGACGAGGTATACTTTTTGCTTTACACAAATGCTTAAACCCTTGGTGAAGCCTATAGTATGAGAAACTGAGAACAATTTGACTGAATCGTTTTTGTGCAAACGTGCAATGAAGTCCTTTGTTTCACTCTCATCTTTTATCTATATAGCAAATGAAATTGTGAATGATGCTAGCTTTTCAGGTTATACTTACAGTTGCCGAACATCATAGTTGTATTGTTCCTTGGCAAATAGTATCTCAAAAGACTGGAGCAGTTCTAAAGTTTGTGATGTTGAATGAAGATGAAGTCCCAGACATTGAAAAGATGAGAGAAATGATTTCACCAAAGACAAAACTTGTGGTTGTTCATCATGTTTCAAATGTTCTTGGTATAGATTCCTTTTTCATGTTCTCATTACAAGATTCGTTTAGCTTGTATGTGTTTAATTTTTCATCTAATCTTTCTTTTTATCTGTTTAGGATCGTCTCTTCCTATTGAAGAGATTGTGGTTTGGGCACATAATGTTGGAGCAAAAGTTCTTGTTGATGCTTGTCAAAGTGTTCCTCACATGGTGGTTGATGTTCAGAAGCTTAATGCTGATTTCCTAGTCGCGTCTTCTCACAAGGTTGGAATTGTTTACTTTTCTTCCTGTAATACATAATAAGCCTTGAGGCAAGCTTATAGTTAAAAAATGATAATTCATGTTTCAGATGTGTGGACCTACAGGCATTGGATTCTTATATGGTAAGAGTGATCTTCTACTAGCCATGCCTCCATTCTTAGGTAAGTCCTCTATCGTAATATATATTTCAGCGATAACAGTCGTCTTATCTGTTTAATTAAGAATGGAAATTGATTGATGTTTTTAGGTGGTGGAGAAATGATCTCAGATGTATTTCTTGATCATTCAACTTATGCAGAACCTCCATCCAGGTTAGGGCTCTAAGTATATTAGTTACTAATTTGCATATACGACGAAGTTTAGAAATAAGTAGATTCGATTATGTTTTATGTACCAGATTTGAAGCTGGGACACCTGCAATAGGAGAAGCAATTGCTCTTGGAGCAGCAGTTGATTACTTGACAGAAATTGGCATGTCGAAAGTCCATGAATATGAGGTTTGATATGATTTTCATACAAGTAAACATCAATCACTGTATTGTAATACTACATACAGTGTTCTTTTTTTTCTCTTCTGGTCACTGAAGTATGGTCAGAGCTTAAATGTTTTGATCCTCACATGTTTATTCTAACCGCGATTAGTAATTTCGTATGTTGTCCAGGTAGAGCTTAGTAAGTATTTGTACGAGAAACTGTCATCGCTACCTGATGTCCGAATCTATGGTCCCAAACCTTCTGAAAATGTTCATAGGGCAGCTCTTTGTTCCTTCAATGTGGAGGGCTTGCACCCAACTGATTTAGCAACCTTTCTTGATCAACAGGTATGTTAGAACTTGGAACTATCTATCTTATCAGATGCTCGTTTCTTGTTCCTGCATCGTCTAGTTTTCACGATACCTGTCGTTGTACTTGATCCGAGTGATTCTCATAGATTAGTAATGGGCATATGTGATGCCAAATGTTACTCTTTCATCAGAGTAAACCATAGTAGGATGAAAAACTGAGAGAAATTGTTGTATGTTGCAGCATGGAGTTGCGATAAGATCAGGACACCACTGCGCACAGCCACTTCACCGGTATCTTAAAGTGAATGCAAGTGCACGGGCAAGTCTCTACATTTACAACACAAAGGAGGATGTTGATTCCTTCATTGTTGCTCTTACAGATACTGTCAACTTCTTCAATTCTTTCAAATAAACAGTGAGTAACCTTTCTGCTCAGCTGGTTTATATGTAATATAGCTTTTTTAATTTAAGTCTACACATTGAAATTTGTAATAATATATCATCAGATGCAAAGGTAAGACCTTCAAATATTCAAAATATTCGTTGGGGCATGTTGGATTTATTGAGAAAACATGTTCCATACAAAAGACTCAAAGGAGAAAGTTTGGAAATTTATGGATAAATTTATCACCATTTCATGCTTGTTTGAAAGATATCTTTGGACGAGAAATGTAGACACGTTTCAGAACCTTCCTTGAGACTTGCGTTCCCACCATTCCATGAACTTAACTTGTGCTGCCATTGTGTCTAACTTATAGAGTTGCAGTGTGTGGTTTGCGATTTCTTGTCCAAAGGTCCAACCGAACACACCTCCTCCTAAGAATGACAATGCAGCACCTGTCGCCAACAACAATCGAAAGCAACACGAGATATTAACATGTAAGTCCCATGAGAACTGAATAACACTGTGAATCTATGTCTAGCTGACTCCATCATTATTGCATATACCTTGAATAGTATGATTTGAAGAAACAATTGAGGTTTATCAAAAGATTAGATTAGGGCCGTGAATATTAACAGAACCGAATTTTCCGAACCAAACCGAACCGAATGATGTTTCAATAACCGAACGGCACAAAAAAATTCAATTTCGGTAACCGAACCGATAAACCGAAAATAACAGAATAAACAAAAAAAAGTGAACCGAAAAAACCCGAAAAAACCGAAAAAATAACCAAAACTTAACCAAATAAACCGAACTTCAAAACCAAAAACCGAACCGAATAAACCGATTTCTGAACCGAACCGAAATTTTATTCGGTTTAGTTCGGCACAAAACCGAATAAACCGAAAACCAAAAAACCGACCCGAATCGAACCGTTTAAACCGAATTCCCAGCCCTAGATTAGATGGTTATTATTCACAGAGAGAATAATGTCTTTACCATGTGGACTCTTGGAGTATTTCCATGCAAAAGCAGCAGTAGATACAGCTCCAAGTACAGTTCCAGTAACACCAAAGTTCACAGCTTCTCTAGCAGTTTTCAGCTGAAACAGGATCAACATAATATTAACCAAATTTCCAGAGAAGAGAACCAAAACAATGAATCCAAAGTCTAATGTTTCTTTTAAACTAGGGATTAGTCTTAGAGAATCACATACACTGATACACTCTCAATTCTTAATACATCTAAATCCCAACAATGCTTATCACAATTCCTATAGTTTATCTAATCCTTTCTCATACTCTTAATCAGTTTCATACTAAAGATATCTTCAAAGATGAGTGTAATAGCCATGGCTGAAGAAGACTTTACAATCCCTAAAGGAACAAATACTACCAAATTTCTTTAAGAATCATTGATTCACAAGGTGAGGGAGACACTAAACATAGATAAATGTATCAAACAGCAAAATCAGCCACTTATAAGATTAATCCATGAAATATCACAACCAGAAACGAAAGAGAGAGAGGTAAATACAGTAGGTCCATGAACAGGATCGGAGGCAATGAACTCTTCGACATCAGAAGAAGACCAAGAAGGAAGAGGCGTGTCGCGTTTGGTGAACTTTGTGTAATTATCGAGAAATGAGAACTTCTCTTTCCAATACCCCTTGAATCCATCAAGATACGATTGCGAATCAGCCATATTTGATTATTCACAGTTTTTGGTTTCTCTTCCTCAGATCGAAATCTTCTTCTTACTCGCTCGCTCGCTCTTCTGAGTTTTCCCCTTAGAAACAAAGAAAACACTTATGATTGATTCACTCGAAGGCGAGCTTTAATCCTCTACGGTGCTTGTGCATCTAAATCAAACCGGACAAAATTAGATTTTTAATGTTCCAAACCGGGTTTACTGATTTTTGCGAATGTTTTATAGGTTTTTGATGCATTCTCTCGAGTAATGTTTTAAATTAAAGCAAGAATAATAAAATATAGAGTAATTTCTTGAAATATCATTAAAAGAAGTTAAAATTTTATAAATATCACATATTCTCAAAAGTTTCATAAATATCACAGATTCTCAAATGTTTCTAAAATACGACAAACATAAAAATGAAATTTTAAAGAATTAAATTTAAAATTTTGGGTTTGAGTTCACTAAATAAAATTTTGGGTATAGTTTTGAAGGGTAATGTTTGGTTTTTGGGTTTTAGAATTCAAATTATAAATTTTAAAGCTATTTCAAATTTGTAATATTTTTAGAAAAAAATTGTAGTATTTTTAGAATTTTTGAGAGTGGTATTTTTGTAGTAACCCTAATTTTTGTGCTATTTTTGAGAATCTCCTAAAATATATTATATAATATGAATTAATAACTATAAATCAACAATATTATATTCTATGTAAATTTGGAAACATAAACAATTCTTTTCCTTTCAAAAAAGGAAAACATGGTGGTTGCTTGTTTCTTATCTATCTACTTACTTCTCCATAATGAAAAGATTAAAGTTAAGTTAAGTTAAGATTAGCCCCCAAAATGTATAATATATAATGCTTATTGAAAGGTCATCTTTGATGAAATTTGCTTCGTTGACTAGTACCATTCCATTAAGAAGGAATGGCCTAACCAATTTTATAATGCGATGGAAATTAATAATTTGACCAAAATCATTCTTTTAATCGGTGCCATTTGTTTCAGTGGCAAATCATATATATATATATACTGACAAAATGAAATTGGACCTTTTAATCATCTTACTATCTTAGACATCTTACTACATGTTAGAAAAAATTAGAGGTGAACAAAATATTCAGAACCGAAAAATAAGTTCGGAACCTAACCAAATATTTTTCAATTACCGAATGGTTCTTCTTATCAAGAACCATAGATATTGGTTCAGGGTTTTGAGTTTTTATTTTTTGGTTTTGGGTTTATATTTTGGGATTTTCGGTTTATTTTTTTAGTAGTCTGATTATTACGTTCAGTAGTCCGATTATTACGTTCAGTAGTCCGACTATTCCTGGGTTTATATTTTGGGTTCTGGGTTTACATTTTCGGGTTTTGAATTTATATTTGTGGGTTTTGGGTTTATATTTTGGGGTTATATTTTTTTCAGTATTCCGACTATTACGTTCAGTAATCCGACTATTACGTTCAGTAGTCCAACTATTCATGAGTTTATATTTTATTAACCAAAATCACTTTTCACTATTTAAAAAAATATATATGTTTAAATAATTTTAGTCATGTTAGATTCATAATAAAATGTATGTTCTTTTTATGTAACTTTTGTGATTATATTATTTTTGGGTCGACTAGCTACATCTCCCTCGGAGGTTTGATATNCCCCCCCCCCCCCCAAACTATACCCTCTTTACCTAAACCCCTAGAGATAAGTTGTATAATTATTTCCCCCTTAGTATAAGTAATATCTATTTCTCCACCGAATCACATAACCATGTTGAACTAACTAAACCTCTCGGAATCCAGTTTGAATATGTTGCTCGAACCATTTCAGACTGACGTACCTGACCAATTTGTTTCAACCCGAGAAAAAAATAAAAAAAAACGCATAAGTAAAATATTGATTCCCATAAACACATATCGCAAAGAACCCTAAAAGGTGAAAGACAAAATCTCGAAGAACACTGAAACTTGTGGAATCTGTTGCACAATCTCGGTAAGAAAGAGGAGATTATCGGTGAGTTCTCTCATGATTGGATTGTAATTTTTCTTAAATTTTGCATTTCGTGTTTTTTTAATATTTGGAATTTGACATTGCTTGTTCGTTTTAGACAGCATTATGAGTAACTTATCCGAAGTTCTAGTGGAACATCAAGTGGTCGATCATCTGGAAGAGTTTTTGGTGAGCCAAGGAGTTGTTGGTGTAGTCAAGCAATTGTGGCAAAGTTATCAAGAACCGATTGGAATCCTTATCGTCGTTACTATCATTGTGCATTTGCTGCAATAGAAAAAGTATGTTCTTGTTTAAATTTGTCTTGAATTTAGGTTATTAAACTATGGCGGACTCAACTAAGTTCTTGATCATGTATTGTGGTGTAGTCGGTGAATGATAAGCATGTGTTCAAATGGATAGATGAAGCTTTATGCGACGAGATTCAACAGCTAGGTTCAAGTATTGTGCGCCTCCAAGAAGAATTGAAAGAAACTAAGAAGCTTATGGTAGATATGAAGCTTGAGAAAGTACTTGAGAAGTTTGAGATGAAGGTAGAAGATCACATTTTTGAAAGGGTGAATGAAGATAATGGTGAGGCAAAAATGTGGGTGAAAAATGATGTTCCTTGTAGTTTTTGGTTGTTTGATCATGGTGTGTGGTAGTAGGATCATAGGTTGAATTGTTGGTGGTGAATCTAATGTTGTTCTTTTGTGTTAAATGTGTATGGGGGTGTTGTTTTTGTGTGTTAAATCTCATAGAGATGGTGTCAAACCTTGAATCGTTTGTGTTTAATTTTATGGAGATGGTGTTAAATCTTTGTAGATTTGATCGTTTCTTCTCTTGAAGTCTCATATTGTTTATAAATTTGAACTTAATAATAACCGATTGTAACATTAACCAAAGCACAACATTAATAGGATAAAGTTGAACATAACATTAACTAAAACATCAGATTGTAAACACAACAAAAAAAACATGGTGAAGATAAACAACATCCACATTTTAGTCGATTGTAAACACAACAAAACAAAGAGAACATCACCAAAACTTGTGATTAGTCTGCAGATTACACGAACATAACATTAGCCATTTCTTGCTTTAGCCAAAACAAAGAGAACATCACCAAACATCACAAGCTTATTTAATTAACAACCTACAGATTACACAATTAGTCTGAGTCCATTACTTGTGATTGTTGGCTTTGAGTCAAATCCATTCCAACCTGCAGATTTTTTAAAAAATACAGCTTTGTTATAAAAAAGATACAACTTTATTAAAACTCAAATTTAAACCCAATTGAAGTTAAGATATCAAATCTTTTTTTCTTGTGGAACCTAGAGTTATGACCAACTTTGTTACAAATCCCACAATGCATAATGCGCTTAAAATTTTCTAGGTTTCTTCTTTATCGGTGGCTCATTTATCCCTTTCTTTCGTGTCTTATCCTTTTTAGTTACCTTCTTACGGCCAGGTTGTGGAGGTTGTGGAGGTTCTTTCACCAAACTAGAACCACGAGGCCAAAATCTAGCACCTCTTAATGGCCTCAACGATGACTCATATGTTTGTCTCCACAGAGTTGTATGAAACTTTTCATTCACATAGTCTTCAGTTTTTTCTTTCATATCTATTATTACTCCATAAGCATGTTCGCATGGGGTTCCTGCTATTCCGCAGCTGCAACTGTTGTTCTCTATGCTTACACGATGAGAGCATCCATGTAACACAACCTCATACGTCCTATTTGTTGATCTATAACACCTACAAGATGCTGCTAGTTTATGCTCCTATTGAAGAAACTTAGTAACGTATGGAGTGCATCTCTCGGTGTAAGTGCTAGATCCAATAAATCTTTTGGAGATGCATACCATTTCCATCCTCCTTAATGTCTCCAACATAGGGACAAATGGTTTCTTACTAGTCTTAACATTAGAACAGTTGAAAGACTCCGTTGAATTATTATCAACGTCTTCACACCAACTTATTGTCTTATAAAAATCCATATACCAACTCCTTGGGTTTGATTTTATCACATCCCCGTACACACTATTGTCATAGCAACTTATCATGTCCAAATTCTCATTGAATTCCGTCTCATTATAGCTCCATGATAATTTTCATATAAGTGGTTTCATTAGACTCTTCTTCCCATGATTTTTTTTTCAGATTATTGTAGATGTGTTTCACACACATTCGGTGTTCCACATTAGGCAATTCAACCTCAACAGTTCTTATCAAACCCTGCAAAAATACACATAAACAGACATTACATACACAAATGCAAACAAAAATACAAAAATGTAGAACCAAAACAAATGAAAATAACTTACCTTTTGCCGAGCGGATATAATGACATAATCTTTACCATCTTTTAGATCAAGATCTACCTTAAACTTCTTCACAAACCAATGCTAATTCTCATTATTTTCCACTTTAACAATTGCCCAAGCTATATGATAGATGCAGTTATGGCAAGTTATTGCCATCTCTACCTAAAGCTACTAACAATTGGCATTTCATCTTGCCTCTTATAAAACAGTCATTGAATCCTATCAATTTACGACATGTCCTTCTCCATCACGATCTCAAAAATTTAAATCACATATAAAACCTACTATACACATATTCATCTTCATCATTCTTGTATGTGTCAACTTTAACAGTAGAACCCGGATTAGAATCAATAATTTCTTTCTTATAGTCTCGGAGACGACTAAACTGCTCATCGTATTCTCTTCCTATCCATTTTAACGCTTTAAGCCTACATTCTTGGCATTTTGGTCTAGATACAGTGAACTTCCATCATTCTTTAATCATTTATTTTATTTTCATGGGCATCATATAATCAAGTTCTTCGCTAATCTTGTCTACAAACAATCTAGCAGTGACTAGAATCTTTAGCAATTGACACTCGCCATTCAGAATACAAGTATATACCTCATTCAACCTCTGTATCTACCATTTTGTCAGATTTGCTTGTCACTGAGTAATACACGCGCCATGGACAGCCTTCACCTATGCCACATTCGAATCTGAGTTTGTTTTTGTCATACATGTATTGTTTGACGTTCCTGCCCGAGTTTAGTACATCATCTAGCACTGCATCTTTAAAGGCTACATCATTGTAGAAGATTTGCCCCGAATGTAAGTGTCCATCCCCTTCGGTATATCCTTCTTCTCTGTTTGTATTCCTTTGAAATGGACCTTCTTCTATGTTGCTGTCACTATCTGGGTATGCACATTGATGAAACAGAGGCTCGTCAACAAACCCATCCACATTAGCTTCAATCTCATAGATGATCCTATCAACCATTTCTTCGTCCTCTTCCGCTTCTTTCTCTGGATCTTTGACGCCATCAATCTCCATCGAACAAGGAGGATTCTTCATCACTCGTAATTTCTCCTGCTGATTTTGGTTTTTGTGAAATGAGAAACCCATAAATTAGGGTTCGTCAAAGAGGGATTTTCACCTTTTACGCGATATTTTTTATCTAATTACTTTGGGTTTTGTATTTGGTTAACGTGCTAATACGGTTTATTATGGGTTATTTTGGTTTAAGATAATCATCCAAACTGGATTAAGAGGGGTTTAGTCGGATATAAATGGTTATGTGATCCGGTGGGGAAATAGATATAGAACTTATATTGAGAGGGAAATAATTATACAATTATCTCTAGGGGTTTAGGTAAAGAGGGTGATAGTTTGGGAGGGACAGAACGTGATATCAAACATATCAAACTTCCGAGGGGGCTGTAGCTAGTCGACCCATTATTTTTTTACATGCTTTTATTTGCCAAAAAAATGAAAAATGATGGAATTTAGAAAACAAAAAATAGGGAGAGAGAGAAAGAAGAGAACGTAGTATGAATGAGAGAGACAAAGAAGAACGATCAACGTCTAAGAAGGAGATATGTGAGGCATATTATAACCAAAAATCTAATTATACAAACATATATACATTCACCTAATTATATCTAACCAATTAACCCTTACTTTTTTTACTATTTGTGTAAAATATATTCTCTTAGGAAAAAGAAGTAGAATACTATAGTTTAGTCCCCACTTGTCTCTCTTCCTCTCCAAATAAACCACAATAGTCTTTTCAGATTTTTTGTA
The DNA here is from genome assembly GCA_900406425.1 of Iberis pinnata. NCBI lineage: Eukaryota > Viridiplantae > Streptophyta > Magnoliopsida > Brassicales > Brassicaceae > Iberis > Iberis pinnata. The sequence continues at coordinate 924 of OVBE01006911.1, read as the reverse complement.
CATTTCCTCCACCCATCTCTCTCTCTCTCTCACTTTCTCTCTCCTCTCTTTCCTTCATCTCTTCTTAGCTTGCCCTTTAATCTTTAATCTATTCTTCCAAAAATGAAATAATTCTTTCTTTGATCTCATTAGCATAACCAAAAGCTTGTTATAAAACAATAAACCATCAAAAAAATGTCTATAGATTTATCATCTGAACGTGTTTGCTATGTTCACTGCAGCTTTTGCACCACGATCTTAGCGGTATAATCTCTACCTTTCTCACTATTTCTTTAAATAATTTGAAAACTCTCAAATTTAGAAAGTGTGTTTTGGAAAGAAAAAAATTCACTCATAGCTAGATCCCCTTTTTTAGAAACTAAATATAAAAAAATTATATAATATAGTTTGTATCTATAACAAATTTGGTGATATAATTGTATGATGAATTATTGCATCTTGAATCTTGATCATAGATCAATGTATTTTTTCCTAAGATATATGGAAGAAGTTTCTTTAAATTTGTGAAAATATAAAGAAACCCTAATTTTTGTTTTAAAGTGACGCTTGATGAGATATATACCCAAAGTAGCAAAAATAAGTTTGGTAATTGAACCATAAACAAAGTAAACTCAAAGATCAAATTTTAGAGTCTATGATGAAAATTAAACCTATTATTTGCCTATTTCCATAATTTGCTCTTTTTTCTGACAAATTGTGTTTGGTATTTTTTATTATTATATATAAATCCTTCATTTTAACTCTTGTTTTGATATTGTTAATATATATGCATATATATATATATATATATATATTTACCTAATTTTCAATCGCCATTAATGTTTTCTTAAAAGGAATTGGTAGATAGTATCAAAAATTTTCAAGTTTTTTATATAGTCTGACTCCATAATTGATTGTATATGTTAACTGTAGTATGTGACACAT
>OVBE01006910.1:0-19168 GCA_900406425.1 Iberis pinnata | reverse complement strand
TAACCCGAACCGGTTATATAATGTTTTAAATTTATTAACTTTGTTTTTATTCGGCTGTAGAAATTTATTAACTCAGTTTTTATTCGGTTGTATGTCCTAATTACATACACTACTACAAAGAAATACGGACAAATCCACATATCTATCTATAATCCATCGATTATTAGATTAAACTGATAAATTACAGATTGATACAGTACATCGATTCTAAATGATCAATAATAAAATTTTGTCGATAATCCGTTAAAAATATCGACGGATTATCAATGAAATATGATCGACGGTTAACTGAAGGCTTTATCCGTCAGATTTATTTACTGTCGGTAACGTCGATAATCTTTTGATATTTTCAACGGATTATCGACGGAAAACAAAGAAAAAATTCAAAATTTTAATTAAAATTAATTGTTTTATGAAAATTAAATTAAAAATATTCATAAAAATTTTAAATATTCTTAAAATATTAAAATTGTAATTATACAAAAGGAGAAACATATGAAACTAGTTTTGGAAACGCTTTCATCCTATCATGTGAATCCCGCATCTTCTCCATTTGAGCGTCGCGCTCCGCTTGTAAGGTATTTATCTCCTCTATCTCATTCGCTTGTACAACCTTCATCTCCTCCATCTCTTTCTTCATTAACTCCATCTCCTCGTCCTTTCTCCTCAGCACCTCATATGATCCCTTGCAGCTCGGGATACCGATCCTGGGAAGCAATAACCGGCCATATTCCCGAATCCGAACACTCAGCCCTTGGACTTCCTCGTAGCCTGAAACAAACATAAAAACAATATTGTATTAATATCATTAATTAATATGCAATAGTATGTAATTAAATTTAAATATTATTTACTTGAGTCACTATTTCATATTGCGTCTCAAGGGGGATGTCGTCGCCATCCTCAGATGTCTGAGTAGATCGGATCTCCTCAAAAAAGTTTTAGACATATCGACCAATTCTTGAGCTAGCAGGTCCTAAATTTCTCCAGTCGTCTTGTTCGTTTGTAGATCCTCGATAATCTCAATGGGCAACGGCTCGTGTCCACTCTTAATACGCTGTTCAACAGATAAGAGTTTAATGTTACATAATGTTAATTAAAACAAATAATTAACTATATTAAAGTTTTCAATCATACCAGATTAGATTGCCGAGTGAATGAATTTCTAGCACCAACGTTGCTAGTCGACATCCCCCTACCTTTTCGGTCGCTACACCGGTTCTTCTTGTTCTTTGTAGACTTTGTTTAGTCTCTTCTTTTTCCCAGTACGTTATGAAGAGAGTAAGGAGCGTTTGAGGCATGTTTGTGTGTTTCTTTCATGTCTTGTACTAGACGTCCTTCCACGAATATATGTGGTTAGTGTAAGTACTCGCCACTTTAGCCTTGAACTCTCTCCGTACTTCAGGGGTAATAGCAAGTTTCCAGTTGAAATCTTGTTGTATAATTTAAAGATTTAATGTTAGTAAGTATATATTTAGTTAATATTTAAAAAATGTTCTTACCGCGAAACAATATAACCAAAATTTCTTGTCCTCCAGGGGCATGTCTGTAAACTACGGATACACTACTTCCAGAATATTGTGCTGAAAATCGAGAAAATATTATAAGTAATCATTAATTAAAACATATAAGTAAATTGTACTGAAATGATTAAATTAATACATGCAATGGCTTCGTGAACATCTTTTGAAAGAGATGCTCAAATGCAAATGGGAGAAAGTGTTGCATCACTACATGACAATCATGACTCTTCATACCATTGAACTTATCTTGTCCGATATCAACACAATTTCTCATATTAGATGTGTATCCATCGGGGAATCAGACCCTTTGAATGATCCAGTGAAAGAACTCATCATTGACATTCTTTAGGTAATATAAATGCAGGAATTGGACATCTCCCATAGTCCGTGATGTGAAGCTAAGGACGAGAACAAAATATCCAGAAAATCTAATGTAAACTTCAAAGGTCTTTGGATTTTCCTTGGACATTAAGCACGATGTTCATAATGTTTTGGAAGACGTTCTTCTCAACCTGCATGATATCAAGATTATGCCTCAACAAATGCGTTTGCCAGCAAATCCCAAAATATGCTTTTATTGTGTTAATTATGATTTTCTCCGTAACTATCATAATGGGCATGTCCATTCCCACCAACATTAGCATCATTGGTCATCTTGACACCAAAATAGAGAATTTTCTTTAATAGATTTGTACCATCTATTCAGCTGATGGACCTTCACACATCTCTTCTTTGTGGATAACATAGTTGATCGACGATATGGATGATTTGGGGGCAAAAATATTCGGTGACAATCAAACCAACATGTTTTTCTTCCATTCTTCAGTTGGAATGAGTTTGTGTCATCGTTATAATATGGACATGCTAGTCTCCCGTGTGTTGACCATCCATATAACATTCCATATGCTGGAAAATCGCTTATGGTCCACATAAGAACCGCACGCATCTTAAAATTTTGTTGTAGCGACACGTCATACACCTCCTCCCCATACTCCCATAATGTGTTCAAATCCTATATCAATGGTTGCAAAACACGTCAAGCGCTCGTTTCGGATGCTCTGGCCCAGGTACAAGAATTAAGAGAAATAGAAACTCTCGATTCATACACAAAGATGACAGCAAATTCTAAGGTGTCACAATGACTGGCCAAAGAGAATATTGTCTACCATGCTTCCCAAATGGGCTGATCAATCTATACTTAATCTGAGATAAATATTTCTTATCTCTCATGCAAAATCCAGATAAGTAGACTAAAATGACGCCAAGATTCGGCATAAAGATGTGTAATCTCTATATCAAATCTATGTTCAGCATGCCATCTCATTGCCGCAGCTGTTCTCTTAGACTGATACAATCTTTTCAGCCTATCGATTAGTGGCATATACCATATCCTCTTGTAAGGCACTGAAACTCTACCGCATGTATCCTTATACCTTGGTTTGCGGCAATATCGACAAGTTGTCTGGTTTTCATTGCGTCTCCAAAAAAATCATATAAGTGCCGATGCACACGCCTATAACTTGATACGGCAATCCAAACCCATATTTTTTTTGTATCTCGTAATGTGAACTGGGAGCATTGTTATCTTCTGGCAATATATCCTTCACAAAATTGGCTATTGTGTCAACTGCATTCTCAGGAAAATTATAGTTCGTCTTTATCTTCACCAACCTACTTGTAGATGATAAAAGCGAATGCCATATCTACATCCTCTATTTAATGGCTTATTCGTTGCATCTAGCATATCAAAAAACCGTCGTTCTAAATTAGTTTCTTCATTTGAAACTTGCGTCAACTCTATATTTTCTCTATAAACGTCATTAACCATTTGAACCTTAGGTGCCCGAAAATCTAATTCCATTGTAAGTTCCTCTATCCTATCGGCCAATGGTTCGCTACTGCTACTACTAATAACAATATCAGGTCGTTCTCCATGTAAATACCAAATTTTATAACTCGGCATAAAACCACTCACATATAAGTGATTTCATACTATATCTATCATGATATTGTGAGAATTCTATCATAAAGAAGATGAAGATGTTAACTTACGACTACTTTTTGTCCGAGGTTGTCGACATGCTAATTCCATGAACTCTATAACACTATTTGCATATTCCTCATTTAAAAGCTTTGTCTCGGGATTCATTCTTTCACCATCCATCCATGATCGAAAACAAGGAGGAGTATACATTTTATAAGTTTGTTTGTGAATTAAGTTGTGAAGTTGAGAATGGTAGGGGTGTTGAATTTATAGAATTATTTATCGACATAATTCCGACAGATGTTCCGTCGATATCTACGAATATAGCCGTTGACAACGACGACTAAAAACGGTTAGTTTGGAATGGGAAAAATTCGTCCGGAATATCGACCGATTAGTTATCGTTGGTTTTCCGTCGGTTAAAGCGATGAATATTAGCCGTTTATAAGTTACCGACGAAACGTTTATTCGTCTTGTGTTTCCGTCTGAATTTTTGACATATTCTAATTCGTCGGTTTCTCCGGTCATAAATTGACTTATTTTCTTGTAGTGATAGGACCCTTTTTGTCGTGTGAGTATTATTAATGTTAAAAAGTGTAGCTACAACTTAAAACGGAGGAACAACGAGAAATCCCCGAACAAACAAAATAAAGCCTAAAAGAGAGAAACTATGCCCTAACAAGGGAATCTAGAATGAAAACAAAATGAAAACAAGAAACAATAATAAACCACAAATATCGAACGCAAAGAACCAAGCGAAGGCCAAAATGAATTACGAGAACCTGAATTAAGAGCCAAAGGACTGACTAACATGAGTCTTGAGAGACTACCAGTTATAAAGAGACTTAACTCATCGAGATAATAGACTCAATCCATCCTTTAACGCCACACGAACTACATCTCTAAAACCACAAGAACCACGCTTTAGAAGATGAACCCACAAAGCCGGCTGGGAAAGTAGCTATGCCACACCGTCAAACAGATCCTTGCATATTCGGAGCCCACCTCTTTACTCGGAACACCCCAAGAAGTGAAGAACGAAACTACTGACCAAAGATATCTATAAACAAGACAAGCAACCACAACCAACATCGAACCACACGAGCTACTCCATAACGCACTAAAGCCATGAATGATCTAATACCAACACACACCAAACAGCTACAATAGTAAAAGAAGGATAACAACACAACATAACCACATCCTTAACCCAAACCAATTCTAGCCCAAATCAACCTGGGAAAGACGCTAGCCGAAGCCAAAACTATCGGAAAATGAACTACAACAGGAGATAAAACGTGCCAAAACACCGCATATGATGGAAAGGACCACAACATAGACTCGAAATCTGATAAGAAACGGCAGCCATAAAGCAGGTAAAACCACCGCAGCAAAGGAAGGATTCACGCTAACAAAAGCGTCTGTACCGTTGAACAAAGGAATTCGACGGTCGCTTCAACCATGAATACCCGCATCGGACCTTTGGGAGCACCAAACCACCAGGTGATGCCGCGAGCAAGACCTAATCCACCGGAGCGAGACATAGGAAATCCGAGGAGATAGACGTCTAAACTATGGAGGTGCAACGACATTAGCAAGAACGAGACACCGCCGCGGTTTGTTGTCGAGAGAAATTCGCGAGAAGAGAGATTGTAAAAGTCTTTTACTCTATATGGACGAATTAATTATATAGGACGTAAGCTATACTATATAACTTCATTTTTTTAAAAAATTGTGGTTTGACTTATTATTTTGTTTTTTTTTTTTTAAATTGGAAAAAATGGTTCTATACAATAATAAATTTATTGAAAATCGGATCAATTAACCAAAATATGAAAATTTACCAAGTTTAACCAATTAACCAGATCAAACCCATTTGAAACTCCTAATTTTTACATGAAATCCTTAATTTTTGGAGCAACTAACTTTCTTAGAAAAAAAAAAAAGAGAAAGAGAGCCATCACCGCATGTTTGTTTCCAAATCAAGATGGGCCAAATAACTGTGAAATCTAAAGATCCCAGGGAAATTGAAAATCTTCTTGTGGCAAGTTTTCCATAATTCTTTGCCCATATGTTCCAGCCCTCTGCCAAGAGGAACGGAGCATCCGACGTTTAAAAGGTGTTATGAATTAGAGACTCCCGAGCATGCTTTCTTTAATTGTGCAGTAGCACAATATGACTCTAGAGTATCTCCATTGATCCGATTCATTTACCATTATTAGTGTGCATAAATCATAAGCGAACTTCAATTTAATTTATTAATTCAGTTATAAGAAGCCGGGGTTCATCTTAATTCAAATAACGACGCCCAAGTCCAAGTATATATGCAATTATAGTTTCATCCTACAGAAGCGATTTGGTTACAAAAGAGGAAAACGAACAAACATTTGGTAGTAAAATCACATCAACGCATGTTCTCTCTCCTTCGAACATATCTGGTTCTGTCATGGTACTTTGGTTTATCAGAGCTTCTCTGGGTCGTTAGCTCTGTGATCCTTCTCTGTCTCTCTGGAGGTCGTTGGACTATTTCTCCATCCACAAATAGCTCAGCTATTCAAAAGTAAGGTTTTAACAACAAAACAACAGAAAACATAGCTTGTGTTTAATCAAGCACAAACAATAGTATTAAAATGTAACTTACTGACCTCCATAATCTTTGAATTCTTGATCAACATAAGAGTCTGGTAAAATGAAGAGAACACCAGGGAGTCCTGAAAACAGACAATAATCAACAACCATTCACTGTGGTGACTTATCTTTGCATATTCGTACCATCGAGTTTATTTGATGTCTCCTCATCGATCTCACATCCAAATCCAAAATACCTCTCGCACGATACATTGTATATCTTCTTCTTAGCTTCTTCCTCGCTGATAAACAACAGGTCAATCGAAACATTGACCAACTAAACTATAGGGAAATGAAGAAATGAAGAAACTAGCACAGCAATTAGAGGTTTGCACCTGCCAAGAACTTTAGCTAAGGTATGAACATAGCAGTCGATCATTTGCTGCTTCGTTGCATTTTCGCCTCCGGGCTTGTCCATGACGATCAGCCAATGCTCATAGTCACAACCAGGAAACAACGGCGCCATCTCAGTAGGCGGTCGGTCACTGAAATTTGAACCTGATTTTAGCGGTGAGTACGAGCCACCAGACCTGTCCATTCGAGTTCGAATTGTTGTAAGACGAGTAAAGGAGGAGCCGAATCCGACGGCATGGGAGATTGCTGGGGTGGATTGACGGGAAAGGAGGTGAGAAGGGGAAGGAGTGGTGGCTCCGGAGGTTGAGAAGAAGCGCTTGGCGACGCGTGATGCGGTAGAACGGGCTAGGGTTTTCGACATTGAAGGTCACAAATGACGGAAGAATAATCAATCAGATTCTTTAACTTTAACTATAACTAATGGGCCGTTTTTTTGGGCCATTGTTTTTCAAAAACTTCAAAATATCACATAGATCGCATACAAATTAAAAAACTTCAAAGTTATCGACACCGTCAACTAATTTTTATTCTCTACTATAGACTATAGTTATTATAACTCGAACCTTTGACCTATCTAATTTACGTTAAAAAAAATTCCCTTTAATATCTTATTATATAAATCGGAACGCGTTTAACATGGATGCGACACGACACGTAAGCGGATTATAATTAACTAAATTGTGACATGTGTCAGTGTTAATTAATATTATGACATGTGTCAACGTAGTATTTTAAAGTAATAAAAACTTTCTTATTGTTAATTTATTATTTTTTTAAATAAAATAATAATAAAAAGAAATATATATTGATTTTTAAATGGTAACTACATAATAACAAAAAAATACTAATTTTATACATAAATTATAAGATTAAAATAATTAAAATATATAACATATAAAAAAATTTAATAATATAAATTTGAAAAGCAAAAAATATATGTAAATGTTTGTTTAAACCTAAAAACCGCAACATATGTTGATGTTAGTTTTAACTGTTTTGTAAAAAAAACTACATATCAAAATAACTAATAATAACTAAATTTTAATTTTAACGTCGATTAAAATATATAATAACATTGATTATCATATTAAATCTAAATAATTTACTTATACTCGCGTATCACGCGAGACCTAATCTAGTATTCTATAAATTAAAAAATTCATCAATGCTCCACAATAAATAATTAATTATGTATATCTTAATTAATCATAATTTTTTTTTATTACGTTTGTGATAAACCTAAATTTTGATCAAACCCAATTTTTGAGCCAATTTTTATTCTCAACCTGAAATTTGTGTCAACGTAAAAATTTAATAATTAGCCCATCTTGAAACCTCTAGTTCAATAATAGTGTTTCGAGTTAACAAAAGAAAATACTAATAAATCCAAATTTGATTTTGGGAAAACAAGAAATTAGAGTTCTAAGTGATGGAATTTGAGCTTTTGACACAAATTCAGGACTAAGAATAAAAATACGATCATAAATCAGGGTTGACAAAAACTCGGTTTAATCAAAAGTGCAATTAAGAGAAAACATAATTTTATGATAAACACTTTTTATTTTTCATTGTTCGAAAAGTAATGAATTTCTATAATATGTGGGGTATATTGAAGAAAAAATTTATTTTATGTAAATTAGATAGGTTAAAAGTTCAGGTGGAAAATTGAATACTAGTTATAGTAGAGCGGAAAAATTTTGTCAACCATTATTGAGAATGATTCTGATCTCATAAACCAGCTTCCTAGTATAGGGTGAGGTCTCATAAGAGAATTAAGTAGGATATAAATTTTAGCTTAGTAGTGAACCAAAATCATTCAACCAGCTTAAGATCCGGACGATCTCCTATGAACGTGAAAAAGTATATGCTAAGTCAAATCTAATTGATATTTTTTTCTCAGTTACTTGCAAAAATGGGATTTTAATTTGTCTCTTTCGTAAAAAATATTTTCTTCAAAATAACGATTTGGGAATTAAGATTCAGAGAGGAGTAGAAAAATCAACAGAAGATCCTAAACAATGGTGAAGGTATTTAATGTTGAGATAAACTTGAGTAAAAGAGAAACTTGAAGTGCAAGTTATTATTTCTCTTCCAAGATAAAGATAGGATATGATCCTATCTTTTAAGAGTTATTTAAAAGATAGTTAGGAAGTGTTTTCCTACTAGGATTAGGAAGTTGTCTAAGTCTATATAAAGGACATAAGGCCATCGATTTTTAGGTAATAGAAATAAGAGAGATTTGTGAGTTTAGGGTTTTAAGCGAGAGAGATTATGTTTTGAGTTATTTTCTTAATCTAATAAAAGTTATTATATTTCTCTTAAACTCAAAGTGCATAACATCTATTCCTTAAGATCATATCGTTCATATTGTTTCAATAATTGCTATCAGAGCTAATTTTTGAATCAAAATAAGCGATTGTTGAAGGAACCATGGGAGAGATCGTCCCATCCTCAAACACCAAGAGCCGCGATTTTCAGTATCCTATGCTTAATCACACGAATTACATATACTGGGCTATGCGTATAAAAGCAGCACTCAAAGTGAACAAAGTCTGGGAAGCAATCGAACCCGGAATAGAAGAAGGAGAAAAAGATGACCTAGCAACGGTTCTTATTTATCAATCCTTACCTGAGAGTCTTGTGATACAAGTCGGTGAACACAAGACGTCAGGGAACGATCCAAGCAAGACATGTTGGCGCTGAAAGAGTCAAGGAAGTCAGACTTCAAATGCTGACTTCTGAGTTTGATAAACTACAGATGAAAAAGACAGAGAGCATTGATCTCTTTTCTGGAAAATTGTTAGAGATAGTTGCTATAACCTGTCCCAAGATGCGTAGGATTTTAAGTAATGAGGCTCTCTATAAAGAGGTTGAAGCGTTATTTCGGAGGGTTGGATTATGGGTAATTTCATGGGGGTTGATAGGTTCAATCTTTTATATACAATGCATCTAAATCATATGGCTTTGCAAATTTTCTGGTGCAGACCAACCACTCACAACAATTACTTATGGACATAGTATACGACGAGGGACATGATGAGCAAGATAAGGGGATGGTGTGCACAGAGGGAAAAAAATAGACCAAAGTGAAGTAAGTTGATTTACTTGTCCGCTTGGTGGACATTTTTTCTGGAGTTTGATGTCCATAACATTTTTAATATATACAGGTTGAAGCCGTGGACGAGATTTTTGGTGATAAAAACAAAACCGTTGTCCATAAGGAAGCATCACGTGTAGATGAAGACAAGCTGGAGGGGTGGGTGTGGAAGCAAAGAAAGTGGCTACTGGCCAATATATCCACGGAGTAGTTGACTTGGTAAGTAAGACTTTTAAATTAAATATATTTTTGGCCTATTAAATTGTTTTGCTACCATGAACCATGGAAATGTATAATGTGGTTGATGGTGTTATTCTGTCTCAGTCTGATGACTCTGAATTGGAAAGTGGATCCAATGATGAAATGGATGAAGAAGATGTAGAGGACAAGGGAACAGTAAGAGCAGAGGAGGTGAGTACAAATATGTAGTGGACATAATATGGTGGACTTATGTATATGTGGACATGATACATTATGTAGTCATTTCATGGAATAATTAGTAAATAACATAGCTTGTGTTTCAATTTCATTTTTTCTCAGGCTGATGAAGTGGCTGAGGAAGCGCATGTGTTTGTGGATCAACAAGACGAAGAGCAGATTGGTGTCCCACAAATTGCATCAGAAGCAGTAAGTACATATCCTATTGTTCACCTAATTAAGGAGATGGACATGTTCTGTCTGGAATAACGCGTGCACAAGATATGTCTATCTAAACCTGAATATGTCCATGAATATATGTATCACCCTCTGCTTGACTAGGTATGTCCACTAAAGGAAATGGAGATGGAGGGTGTATATGTGGAACCAAAGAAAGCACCGCACAGACAAAATATTTTCAAAGCTCTTGATAAGGTAAGCTGAACGTGGACATATTCATATGGACAAGTTTGGAGTGATACCTCGACATAATTTTTCCCATTGTATCAGGGTGAGGACTCTGTCTCTGAAAGTGAGTCTACTGATGAAATGGAGGATGAAGAGGATGAGGTACTTGGACCAGTGTTTGGCGGAGAGGTTAGTCATATCCTATGGGAGTGGTCCGTCAGGACCACATCTGAAACATGTCTCTCCCCTATTTTTGTTTCAGAGGCTTAGCATTTTTATTCCTAATCAGGCGGACTAAGCAGTGGAGCCACCGAATGACCAACAAGACGAACATGAGATTAAGAAAGCATATCAGCTGCCCCAGCTCCCCCAAAACAAGTTGGTATCTGTAAGTCAATTTTCTAAAGCCTTATCGCATTAATGTATGCATTCCATGGACATATAAGTGAAAAATGAGTGGACGAAACGTAAAACTAATGTCTATGATTAAACAATTAAGTTTTGGACCTAACATATACTCATGGACAAATATATTAGCTGGGTAATATATAGACATGTACATAAATTGGATGGGTAATACATAGACATGAAATTGGCTGGGTAATACATAGACATTGACATAAATTGGCTGGGTAATACACACCCGTGGACATTAATTGATGGGTAATAAATAGACGTGGACATAATTTGGCGGGGGTAAAACTAATGTCTATGATTAAAAAATTAAGTCGTGGACGTAACATATACTCGTGGACAAATACTTTAACTGCGTAATATATAGACGTGGACATAAAATGGATGGGTAATACATAGACATGAAATTGGCTAGGTAATATATAGACATTAACATAAATTGGATGGGTCATACATAGACATGGACATAAATTGGTGTGGTAATACATAAACATGGACATATATTTGAACGGGTTTCATTATCTGATACCAGCACAATGATGGCTGTTCTGAAACTCAATCGAACCAGCAAATGGATGACAAAATTCAAGAAGGTCTCCCACGTGATGTAGAGCAAGAGGTAAGACATAACTTAACAATTTATATTTTCATCCAATAATGCTCTTCCCTCTCTTTTCACTCCCCTAGGAACCGGACGAGCTAGACGCCGATCATGCGGAACAAGGAAATGTACAACTTAAGCTCGATGAAGAGACGGTAAGAATCTTATCATTAAGTGCAAAACTTAGCAAGAATTTTTTTGTATATTAATCACAATGTTAAACTTAAGGTCTTATACATGGTATCAATGTAACAGGAAACAAGCTCGAATTTAGGTGGTTCTGATGGTGACATTCTTGATGATTCTGCATCGAAAAACCGTGCTGGGAAGAGGTTGCAAAGGGATGGAAAACGCCCTAGAAGATTAAGAGACTCAACCACGCCACAGAATGTCGAGGGCAGATTGGTCCATCCTTCTATCTTGAGACTTGATGAACAAATTGAAAAGAACTTCACTAAGGCGCTAAAATCATACATACAAAAGTATGTCCATCCACTTTTTGTGTTATTCTCTTATTCGAGATTCAAATGACATATCATCCGGTTGATGTTTTCTTGTGTAGTGAGTACATCATTGATGGACATTCGGTTCGAAAGGAATTTTTCATGAAGATCTACAAACCGCAAAGTTGGGTGGATTCAACTGTAAGTAATGGTTCGAAACAAGAAACCATAATTGGCTGTTGCATATTTCACCAATTAATAAATATGTAAGTGACTTGTTTTCAGCATATGGATGCGTTGCTGAGTCTATTATAGAGGAGACATAGTGATGTGTTGATAGAGAAAATGATTGCAATTAAGGAAAAATTCTTCACTTGCATGCTTTGTCTCGATTATACACAATTCAAACAGAGGTTCGTGGACATGGAACATTATTACAAGGAATTATGTAAAAGGTATCATTGCAAACGGTCCACCAAGCTTGCATGGTACCAAGATGTTGACACCTTGTATGCCCCTATGAATTGGGGCAAAAAGCATTGGGTCACATTAGTGATTGATCTTATTACGGGGAAGATAGTAATACTAGATACATTGCACATCACAACCGGTGAACGTAAGATGGCACGACAATGGACCCTCTCGTGGACATGTTGACAGCAGCAACATATCAGCTTGTCCCGAAACAGTTATGTAAGACTCCTCTACCATCTACCTTTGTTTATGAGGGTGTACGTGAGGTCCCGCAAAAACAAAGTTCTGGAGACTGTGGGATATTTACAATCAAGTTTATCGAACTTCACTGCCAGGGTTTAGCTTTGGGTGGTATAACAGACCAGATGACAGATGACATGCGCATGAACTATGCGCTAGATGTCTATGAAGAATTTGTAAAGCAACTAAGGGTCTGAGGAGTCTTGTCTCGTAATTGTCTATGCCCCAACGAAAATCGTTACCTAAAACTTCAAAACTTATAAGTAGTTATGTTCACCTTTGTTTAAGTATTTTATTTTGTTGTGAAACCTGTATTAAGTGAATTGCATCAAGCACTTATCTCTGTTTAAGTGGACCTTGTTTCTATGAAAATGGTTTGTATATTATTATGTAAAAAGGTTGCATTTAGGTGGTACTCGTACATGGACGAAATGCAGCGTACAAGATTATGTCCATTAATTGTCCCACAATCACACCACGCACTTAATGATGTCACAGGGGCCCACATGTGCCATGTACTTATGTCATTTTGTACATGATAGATTAGTATAACTTACTAACTTACTAACCTACAACGACTTCAATTTAGATCTAGGGTTATTTATGAGGGGATCTCTTTATTATTACATGGGTTGTTGAGGAAATAAATGCTGGTTCACATACAATATATGTCAAGTGATGCTCAACATTAGTGCACTAACTCATTTCTGCTCTCCTACTCATTCATGGGGGATTTCTTCTTATCAGCTCTACCCTTTGAACTGAAACTATCAATTGTAGCACTAGTTGGGATGTATGGTTTCCAACATCTAGGCCCTCTAATCGCTAGTGGACAAGATGGCATCACACTGACGTTGCACCGCCGTGTTTTAAGGACTGCATCTTTGTACATGATTGAATCCTTCCCACATCTTGCAGCTACCGGGTCCAAGTTTCAGCATTTCATTTCACGGTGTGCACAAGCCGATGAAACGAGACAACATGTTACTTGGAGGGATTACGTCTTGTAGCTTGCGTAGGAGAAGTTGATAAACTAGACCTAACACATGCCCCATAAACTTCATTGAAAATCAATCTTTTAGGAGCTATACTCATGTACTGTGATGGAAGAGTCAAATATGGAACCGGGAAAATGGTGAGATTCTTATCGGCCTCACCATCATCGGAGTATAGCAAATGCTTAATTGAGAGAGTTTTTCCAACTTCTTCTATATGTCCCAAACGAACATGTGTAAAAAGAGGTCCACGGCGAAGGTCCTTAAGAAATACATACCGTCTACAAATATGTATTGTTGTTACAGAAGCCCTCCATTTCGAAGATGCCCGAAATGATTTTTACGATGGTGTGTTTTCAAGCTTTGGAAAGGATATTACTGGTGATGGACCAAATTTTATTACGTATGCGAACTAATCTTCATTCGCAAGAACCCGCTGTAGAACTGCAAGGTTAGGACTTCAATGCTATCATGGATATTTAAAAGTACGCTGGTAATATAGTGGGTCATGGACGAAAATGGTGAATATTTGTCCATGTTAGACTAGGACGTTGGTTAGTTGTCCATGGTAATTGTAATTTGTACTTAAGGTTTCCGGGGCATTGACAATAATTATGGACAAAAACGTAATGGCAATATGGACGTAATTTGTTGGTTTGTCTATCCACATATTTTGTTTTGTTTTTGTTATCCTAGCAAATTGGTCCATGATAGTTGTAATTTGTACTTAAGATTAGACTAGGACGAAAATATTCACAACGAAAATGGTGAATATTTGTCCATATTAGACTAGTACGTTGGTTTGTTATCTATGGTAGTTGTAATGTGTACTTAACGTTTCCGGGGCATTGACACTAATTATGGACAAAACCGTAATGGAAATATGGACGTAATGTTTTGTTGGTTTGTCTATCCACGTATTTTTTGTTTTTGTTATCCTAGCAAATTGGTTTTTGCGACTTTTTATGTAACGTTCGATGTCTATTTCTTTTAATGTGTAATTATGCATCCCATTACGTCAACCTAATTTTCTGGGACAAAAAACAATTTTATTCATACTCTATATGTTATGGACAATAACAGCTATCCAACATCTTCGTCCATCAGAGATACAACAACGTACTGAAGTTGAAGAAGACGACATCATGGACATACAACATCATGGACATACAACCAGAGAAGATTATCCAAAATTGATTGTCCATAAGGAACATCATTGACGTAACATATGGATCATCATGGATATAGTGAAGACCATAGACAAAATGAATTACTTGTCTTTGCCAAAAACTTGCATTACACATTTCATACTAGATGGACAAACCAAAAAATAATACGTCCATATGCCCCATTCCTATTTTGTCCATAATTACTGTCAATGCCCCGAAACCTTAAGTACAAATTACAATTACCATGGACAACTAACCAACATCCTAGACTACCATGGACACATCTTCACCATTTTTGTCCATGCTAGCAGGAAAGTCCTACAGTGGGTTCTTGCAACTTGCCCTATTGTGTCCTGGCAGGTTGCATGCTGTACTAGTCCAGACTGCACGGGCCGTCCTCTGGTTATGATACAACCACAAAATGAGTCATTTCCGGCATGGAATCAAGGGTTTCACATTTTAAAAATTATTTATGTAACTTACACGTTGCTCTCCTTGCGATGGGATCCTAACGGTCCTTGGCCTGCCCGCCCCCCTTTTGGTTCTCGGGGGATTTGTATGTTCGTTCACCAAAGTGCTAGGCATATCGATTTCTTTTTCTCGTGCCGGTGGCACTATTATTTCTGTCCACAGTTTCAACCACTCACTAAACGAGTAACATTTACCAACTAAAGAGTATATATCGCTGTTTCTAATACCAACAGCAGCCAAAGCATGAAAACATGGTACAAGCAAGACGTCGAACACTCGATATGTGCAAGTTTTCCTCTCCAAATCTACAGTGAAGACACAACCACTTCCATCATTGACTTGATAAATAGTTGGTGAAGCTCCAATGACGGCACATTCCATTGCATCCTTTAGATGTTCAATCAATATATCTTCAATCTCAGGGGTGCAACATGTCTTAGCTTTCATGGCTATCTTTCTGCGGGCACAAAACCATGTCATCAACAATGTTCTAATAGACTCAACCATTGTAGCTATTGGAAAATCAATGGCCTTTTGCAGCACTACGTTTAGAGACTCGCATATGTTGCTGCTCATGAGGTTGTGTCGCATACCAGGGAAGTAAGCAAGCATCCAGTGAGCCAAACCGATGACTATCAAATATTGAGAACAACTAAGGTTATTTTCTTGTACCTTCTCAAACCAATACCTAAAATCACCAATGGTGTACGACCTTGCTGCATTAGAAACCATTATGGCAAGACCTTCATATTTGAACCTATGTTTGACATTTCTCTCCAGATGCACAATACACGCTCCATGTTTTGCTAGTTTATAAACATTCTTTAGTCTAGCGTATATGGCTTGATGTCTGTTCGAGACAAAAACGAGATCTTCTGTGTCATGGAAAAAAGTTTGTAACTGGGTGAAAAACCATGTCCATCCATCAGTGTTTTCTCCATCGATTACACCAAACACCAATGGAAAAATCTGATAATTCTCGTCTTACCCGCTTGCTGCTACCAAACAACTCTTATATTTTCCTTTCGTTGGGTCTCATCTATGAGGCCCACATTCCTCAAATGATTGTATCCCGCTACAGAGGCACCAAATGCTACAAATAAATACTTGAATAATTTCGAACCTTCCACTTTTCCTTGTATTGTTTTCACCTTCGATATTGTACCAGGGTTTGTCAGCGACAGTAGATGTAGATATTTAGAAAGGAATTCATAACTTTCTTCCTCACTACCCCTACCTCTTTGCATAGCCACTTCCTTCGCGTACCATGCTTTCATATATGATATATTAACATTAAAATTAGTCAACACAAGTTGTGGTACATCACAAGCCAGATGTCCAACTTTTCCATGTGCATACCTGATTTTCAACAATTATCCAAGTATGCTAGCAGTTGCTTTCTTTCCGTATTTCGACCTTGCATTAACGTTACATGTATGATTTAACGTTACTGTCCTAACCTCCACTTGTTCAGACCCCTCGTTCATGGTTGCGTAAACCCTCCAAGTAACATCTAGGATCTGTGCATACATAAATGACCTTTTTTTTATCGGAAGCGTGGACCTTAAAGTTGAATAGTCTTTTCACCGAGTACATTGAAATGTCCTTATGCAGCTCCGCCTTATTTAGGAAATTCATCCCAACGTGAATTGCATCCCCACCCTTTTTCAAACTCATATTGGCCGTCACTTTCTATTCTCCTAACATTATCTCGATTCGGTGGTGCATCACTTACCATACCCATCAAACTCATAGCTCCTTTATAGAAATTCACACTGAACGACGTATCATCAGGATGTTGTACACTCGTCCCTGGTGCGTGTTCCCATGTGATGAGTTGGTACCATGTCCACCGCCTCAGATAATTTCCTGTCCACGGTACGTCGTATCATGTCCACGTCCATCAGCTTCATCTACATCTCTCCGAAGGTTTACTTGTGCCTCACGACTTATGTGTTCTTGTCCACCACTAACAGTTTCATCCCCAATACCACCAATAGTACCTAAAAATAGGGAATGAGTCATTCAACGATTAATCAATTCAATATTGTAAATATTCTTGTCTAATTCTTGTTCTCGAATTAATTTTCACTCACATTCCGAGTTTTGTCCATCCGCGCCTGACAATTTTTCCTGTCCATCATGAGCCTGACCTTCCTTATCCACATTTGCATACACCACAACATATGGATCCCAGTCCGCTGGATATTCGCTATTGATGTATTCCCCCATAGCATCGAAATCATATTCCGATGGTGAATCCATGCTATCATACGAACCATCATCATCCTCCCCACTTACATCCTCCCCCCAAATTTCCATGCTTTCGCTATTTGTTACATGTTCTTTTCCAGGTCGTCTTCTCTTCTTACTACTCTTCTCCTCGAACAAATTAAATGTAGGTACATCTTCCAACATATCCATATGCATTTTCTGTCCACTTGTACCAGCAATATGTCTACTTCCAGAAGCTCCACTCCCACACTCTCGATGCCGCATTTCAAGATGGTCCACTATAGTGAGGAAGTTATCATCTTCGTAAGTCCCTCCCAACCTCACTTCTATATCTTCATTCATAGTTGTATCTTTATTCACCATAGGTGGACAGAAAATTGCTAATTCTTTTCCGGCATTGTCCACACCACATTTGGAAATTTTGGCTGCTCTTGACATTTCTAGATATACTGCATCAGCCGACAACCCTTTAGAGGCCTCATCATCAGGTGGACATAAAATGTCCAACCTCTCCCTGACCGCGTCCACTTCACATTTGTCCTTCATGGACATATATAGATTTAGTTCGTCCCTCACCAACATTGTTTTCTTGAACATATCCAAACTACTATTATTGTCCACTGTAACTGGGGGCATCCTTCCTTGGGTGAAAACCACATCATCGCTCTGGTTCCAGTAGCTTAAATAGAACTCCCGCCCATGTAGCTTTTCACCATATTCTTCTAAAATTTTTGCTTTCAACCTTGAGTAATTCTCGTCCACTCTTAGTTTGACACATCTCGCGAACACATTTTTCTCCACCCGAAAATGCCATGTCCCTGACTCAAAGACTCCCAATCTCCAACATTGATTAGAACGTTAAAGTCAACGTCATCC
The DNA here is from genome assembly GCA_900406425.1 of Iberis pinnata. Classification (NCBI taxonomy): domain Eukaryota; kingdom Viridiplantae; phylum Streptophyta; class Magnoliopsida; order Brassicales; family Brassicaceae; genus Iberis; species Iberis pinnata. The sequence goes on along the minus strand of OVBE01006910.1, from coordinate 839 downwards.
GACATATCTTACCTGCCAATATGAAAAAACGATTGTTCTCATTACTCCCCCTCGCATTATTCCTCAGGGTATGTCGTACACACCATGTGCAAGGTATACCACATTAATAGTGCATGACCATTATTAACATTCGAACGTTATCGCTCATAATCTTATCCACATTTCTTCGTTAGTTTTGAAAGAGAAATACTATAATGTAACGTACACAAAACTCAATTATCCAACACTAATTTGATTGTAATGCCCTTAGAACTCAATTACTATTTTAAAAAAGCAGCTTTCTAAATCTCTTCCATAACTGCCACTGTCATTGTCCACCGACCGTTAACTCATGATTACGTGCATTGCAAACCATTTACCTGTCAATTATCTTAAAAATTTCACAATTTTCGACAATCAATACATACCTAAATCGCACATCTGCTTCAACTTCAACCTACTCGGCATTAATGGAGGAGGGTTGCTAATTTTCGCGAAAAGTAATAACAATCTCAATTATGGCATTTTAAACTTTTAATTAAATATTTATTCAACATAAACACATCAAATCATCGTTAAAACTATTAAATGCTCGCAGCTCGCAGAAACTCTCCCGCCAAAAACCTGCTTAAACGCGGAGGGGTATTTTTGTCTTTCGCCGATGCCAACATCATTGTTCAATATAGTAGAAATAACAAAAACAGCCATTATGGTAGATCCCATAAGGAAGGAGGCCCATTATGGCAGTTTCTGTAAAAATCCCAAATATAAATGCACATCAATTAATATATAAAGTGTATATTCCTATGATTAACATCAATTAAAATTTGGTGTTACGATTGTGTCAATTTTAAACACAC
>OVBE01006909.1:0-19169 GCA_900406425.1 Iberis pinnata | reverse complement strand
TTACGTTAATTACATAACCGAAAAATATCCGATACAACCAAAATATATATACAAAAATGAAAAAAAATCCTCGTCAAAATACGGGTTTCTACATCCAAAGTGGCCAGAAATCTCTAGATATCTTGAGAAAAGAAATTATATGGTATATACCGAATATAATATTTCGTATTTTCAAGATTAAAATCGATGCTCTGATTAGAGATCTGACATAATACAAACTCTTTGAAAAGACTGTTTCAGGTTAGTTTTATTAAATATGTATTAATGCGATTTGTAGACAAAATTCTCGTTTTAATAATGTGTTTCCAAAATTTCATCTATGTACACTATCGAGTTCCAGAAAAGAGGACTTCTACATGCTCATATCTTAGTATTCATGCATCCAAGTTATAAATTTCTAACCGGATATGATATCGACAAGATCATATGTGATGAAATTCTTAATAAAGATACATACCTTGATCTATACAAAGTTGTCAAAGATTGTATGATCCGTGGGCCATGTGGGGCAGCTAATCTTACGAGTTCATGTATGGAAGATGAGAAGTGTTCTAAGTTATATATGAAATCACATACTAATTTAACAACGATCGATGAAGATGGGTTTCTTGTTTATAGACGTCGAGATACATGAGCTTTTGTCAAGAAGAATGAAATTAAGTTAGACAATAGACACATAATTTCATACAACAAGGAATTGTCTCTTCATTATAGAGATCACATTAATGTTGAATGGTGCAACCAAACTGGTTTTATTAAGTACTTATTTAAGTACATTAACAAAGGTTCAGATAAAGTGATTTTTGTTGTAAAAGAGGAAAATTTGACAGGAAATCGAAAGATATGTTCAGATGGTGATATTAAAAATCAAGCTAGGAATGAAATCAAAGAATATTTTGATTGCAAGTATGTGATAATTAACACTTAGATTATAAAAATATGATATCATTGTCTAAATCATTGCATAATATATGATGTATTACTCGAAGATATTTATCTTCTTCTGAAGCTGCATGGAGATTGATGAAATTTCTTAACCATTACACAGCCACACCAGACGAAAAATTGTCTTTTCATCTACCAAGGGAGCAACTTATTTTTCCAAAGATGATGAAGTTGAGACTATTCTAAATAGGAAATCTACAGAATTGTCTATGTTTCTGGCATGGTTTGAATTGAACAAGATAAATCTGGTAGCTAGAAGTCTTACATACACTGAAATACTAACGAAATTTATATGGGATAAAAAGAAGAAAATTTTCAAAGATAGGAAGAGAGGATTTGCAATAGGAAGAATAAACTATGTTCCATGTAATTTGGAAGAAGCTTATTACACGAGAATACTTTTGAACATAGTTAAAGGTCCAAGAAGCTTCGACTAGTTGAGAACTTATAATGACATAGTTTATCCTACTTATAAAGAAGCATGTTGTGCATGTGGTATTCTTGATGACGACCAAGCTTATAATGATAGTATAATCTTTGCCAGATTTTGGTGTTTTGGTGATATGCTAAGAATTTTTTTGCTATGATGTTTTTTTCTTCCTCATTATTAAAGTTTGGGGAAGTATGGGAAAAAAGCGAGAATATTTAACTGAAGAGATTGAGCGTCAAAAATAAAAGAAATGGAATAATCAAAGTAAGTTTAATTCGCTTGAATTGTGAAAATAGTATGATATTTTTTTTATAACTCACGATTAGTATGATTTATGTGTTTAAATTTATTGTTGTTTATTTTTTATCTAAATTAGGTCTCAAATTGACAGATGAGGAAAAAAAGACTATGGTCTAATAGAAATTAATAAATTGTTGTTAGGCAATGGAAGCAGACTTAATTACTTTTAAACCACGTCGAAATCATCTCAAATGGGTAAAGATGATTCCAATGGATTTAATGTTGAAGAAACTAGCTACGACCGTGAACATTTGAAAGAGAAGCATATAGAATGGATTCAATTGATGACGCCTGAACAGAAATCCGTATATGATGAGATTATTGAATTTGTTATGAATAAACAACGAGGAAATTTCTTTGTTTATGGTTTCGAAGGTACTGGTAAAACATTCATGCGGAAGACTCTTTCTGCAGCTCTTAGGTCTAAAGTATTTATTGTCTTAACATAGATTCGAGTGGTACTACAACTCTTTTATTGGAAGGTGGACGAACTGCCCATTCACGATTTGGAATTCCATTGAATCTAGATGAGTTTACAATGTGTAGAATGAAACCTGGATCAGATGTGACTAATTTGGTTAAGGAGGCCTCACTTATAATTTGGGACGAAGCTCATATGATGAGTAAACATTGTTTTGAAACTCTAGATAGGAGTTTATATGATATTATAGGTAATACAGACAACAAGCCTTTCGGCGGTAAAGTAATCATATTTGGAGGAGATTTTAGACAAATCATTCATGTTATACCGGGTGCTGGAAAAACCGAGATTGTCGTATCTTCACTAAATTCTTCGCACTTATGGAAGCATTGCAAAGTGTTGAAACTAACAAGAAATATGCGCCTTCTGAATAAGGATTTGAGTATTTATGAAGCAAAGGAAATCGAAAAGTTTTTTAGTTGGATTCTAGATGTTGGTGATGGTAAGATATCCAAACCAAATGATAGAGAAGATATTATTGATATACCATCATAGCTTTTATTATGAAAGTAAGTGATCCTATGGAAGTGATAAGCAGAGAAATTTAAGGAGATCCTAAAATATTTCTAGAGCATAAAGATCCAAAGTTCTTCCAAGAAAAAGCTATACTATGTCCTACCAATGAAGATGTGGGTATGATCAATGATTTAATGTTTGAAAAGATGGAAGGTAAGAGTAATAATATTATAGGTCAATTTTGTTAAGAACATATGACTAACATTTTATTATTTTTATGTATATAAATACAATTGTTATGTTTATGTTTCATGTGAAGAAATGATTTATTTGAGCACCGATAGTATATATCCTATGGACATGAAATCAAACGAGAATCTCGTGTTTACTCCCGATTTTTTTAAATAGCATTGATTTTCCAGGATTGCCGTGACATATGCTTTGTGTCAAGATAGGGGCTCCAGTAATGTTATTACAAAACATTGATACTAAAGGTGGTATGTGCAACAGACTATATTACAGATAACTCATATGGCTAATCACATTATGGAAGTTATGGTCATTACTAGAGAAAAGGTTGATCATCGTGTTTTAGTTCCTAAAGTTGCTATTACACAAAGTGATCCTAGATTGCCACTTAAGATGCATCGAAGACAATTTTCATTGACTGTTGCATTTGCCATGACTATAAACAAGAGTCATGTCCAATCACTAAAGGAGGTTGAGATTTTCCTTCCTAGACATGTCTTCTCTCACAGTCAGTTATATGTCGCCTTATCTAGGATCACTTCTAAAAAAGGTTTAAAGATATTGATCGTAGACGAAGCTGACAAACAGCAAACAAAGACTATGAATGTGATTTTCAAAGAAATCTTTCAGACTTTAGAAGACTGAAATGTTAATTTCTACATATGCTTCGGAAAAGTAATTTATATCACCTTTAATTTGATATGCCGAAACTAACATTATTGGAATATACCGAAACTAACATTTAAATATAACTTTTTGTTTGTATTAGGTTTTGAGGGCATCTTATTGGAATAAGTTGTTTGACGATATTGCAAGTCAAAGAATAAATCGGTTTAAATTATAATTTATGTTTGGATTAAGTTTTGAAGGAACTTATTAGAATAAGTTGTTTGATGATATTTCAAGTTTGTTAATAAATTAGTTAAATTTAATTGTATCTTTACGATTTAAACACTTTTATTTTAATGTTTCGTTTTTGATATTGAATTCATAATCCGAAACAATATTAAAAAATATCAAACGAAAGAATCAATTTGTTATAGTATATAAAATAAAAAAATTAATAGTATTCTATATATAAAACAAAATGTTTATTTAATTTGTTTGTTATAGTATTTTCTTCAATATAGATTTACTTTTATTTGTGCAGCATATTAGTAAGTTGGACAAAATAGAATAAATCACATTATCGTTTGCAAGATTTTGTAAAGCTTCCGAATAAATAACTATGTTTTAATTAATTAGTGAGAACATTATTGTTAGAAAAACAAACACTAATATTTTATTAAAATATTTTAACACATGTTTTTAAAACCGATTTGCGTTTCTTATATAAATTTAATTTCTTATAATAATTACAAATAGATTAAAACAAAACATCCTCTATCATAAATAGTATGTAAATTGTGTATATTTATGATATAACTTATAAATGTGTAAGAAATGTGTCATCAATGTTATAGACATTATGTTTTCAATGTATATCTTTGACCATGCAAAATAATGAATAGTGTAATTGTATAAGAAATGTGTTATATATTTATGATATGTCTTAAAAATTTGTGTAAAAAGTAGTTTCAGAAATGTGTCATAATGTAAGAAATGTGCCATCATCAATATATGTATTTGACCATTCATAAATAAACCAGTTTCGAAAGTTACTTTTTTGAAATTTAAACTTATATAGCACAACCATTTTTAAAAAGTTTATAGATTTAATCTATAGTTTTTTTTCTCTCAAAAATCATGAGTTCATATGTTACAACATCTGCTTCCACTCCAAGGCTCGAACCTCTCCTGATCGAGAAAATCACCCTCAAGATCATGGATCAAGAGGTTCATTTTTTAACTTATATATATTTAAAAAATAATATGATATACACTCTTAATTTTTGTATCTTTATAAAATTATTTTTAAAATTATTCATACATGGAAATTAATGCAAATACAATGTAGGAGTTCATACAAATCTGTATAAAGTAATGAATGCGTATTGTGAAAAGAAACATATCCTTTATGACACTATATGTTTTCTTTATGATGGCAAAAAGATAAAACCTAATCAGACTTCTAATAAAGTTTCTAATCTCTTATATTTTTTCTAATAATTAATTAGTATCTTAAGTATATGATAAAAAAACTAATACATGTGTTTTTTTATTGTAGCTGAAGATGGAAGAAGGGGACGCGCTATATGCAGTGACCAAATTTATTGGTGATGGTTTTAAAGCGTTTTGAATTGTTTATGTTTTATGATATATAATTATCTATGTGAACGATATCAAGTTGTTATATGTTTTTCTATTTGGTTCTATAAACTCGGTTTAATGTTTTAAAGTTGATGTTGTATTTTTGTTTGAATAATGATAGAATTAATTATATAACGATGTCAAAACGCAAAAGGATAACATTGATGTGAATTTCAAACAAGTTTTACAAAATTTAGAAATATGATATGTTAATTTCTATATATGTATTAGAAAGGCAATTTATATCACCTTCAATTTGATAGTTAGCTTTTCGGGTATATTAAGTTAAAATTTATGTTATGTTTTTTCTATTTAAATATTTAATATATCAACAAAAATAAAATATATTTAAAAAAAAATATATATATATATACTTATATTAGGATAATATATATATATATATAACATAATTGATAAAAAAAATTATTTATAAACTTAATAGATTTTCAAAAACACATTTTTCCTATATATTTTCCTCTACATATATCAAAATTTTAGAAAACTTAGTGTTTATACACTAACCTGTGTAAAGCGAAATCTTCCATGCTGAAAGCATGTATAAATAATAAGTTCACAACCATTAGTGCGGGTTTTTAATTTCTTATGTTTTTATCTTATTTAATTAATAAAAATTGAAAGAAGCATTATTTAAAACAATTAGATTTAATATTTTGAAAATTAAAAAATATTATCTAATTTTAATAATTTTATGTTTTTTTATATTTGTAAAAACATATGAATGAATTAGATTCATAGACATATAACACATACTTTATTTTAGCGTTTTAGGTACTTTATATTTTGTTATTGGTATTAGGGTACTTTGTGTTGTTTAATTAGAGAATTAGGTACTTTGTGATTTTTGTTTGATATTTTTTTTCGGAAAATGCCCTCATATTATTGAGTATAATAAACTAAAAAAGATATTTTTATTTTTGCAGTAAATAAAATTTTTTATTTTAATTACATAACTTTTATTCCCTATTATTAAGAAGAAAATGATTTATTTTTTGTTTAACCTAACATAGGTTTTCATAAACACACAACACTTTCTTTAGCCACCGTTCAATTTAATTTCTCATTATTTTATCTCATAGGAGAAGATAATTTGTTTGCTATGCTTATTGACGATATGCATCTTCAAAAGAATATTAATGGAGATGTAGCATTCACAATCATATAATCTGCAAGAACTCAATCAAGTAATGTTTATGTCTATTGTCGTTTTATCTAATTTTTGCAAGATTTTTTTTGCTTGCATTTCTTTCAGTGACTATTTCGTACTTGGTATTCTATTGGTATAAGAACAATATTGTCTCTTTATTAAATTTCTCAGGAGTTTCATCTCAAGGGTGATGCAAGTTCCGTTTGTCTTCTGCAATTAATTTCTCATGGTATTTTTATGATTTTTATAGTGAATGGCCACTATATTTTATGAATATGAATATATTTTATGATTTATGAACCGAAGATGAATATTTTTCTTCCATATTATATGTGATTTTTTTATTTGTGGATTTTATTCATGATTGATAAATCAAAATCGCTTGTTCAGATTATACTCGATTGTCAGCACAATTACAATTGTGAATGTTAATTGTGAGTGGTGAATAAATATGGTAAATGTTGAATAAAGCTCGTGAATGGTGAGTAACGCTCGTGAATGGAGAGTAACGTTTGTGAATCATGAACAATTATTGTGAGTGGTGAATATCGCCTGTGAGCAGTCAACTTGTCATGAAAAATGTGGATTGCAATAACATAAGTAATGAATCAAACTAACTTGGATTGTAAACATTGAAGAAATTTTTTTTGGTAAACACTATGAAACATCACAAAAGAAGCATGAATAAATCTAAAAAGGATATCACAAATTCCTAAACATTCAAAAGATCGATATACATGACGAGTTCAACAAAGTAAAAAGATAAAATTGGCTGAGTTTATATCTTCATTGTTAGAAAACTCCACATATAGTACTTTTTTTTACAAACAACTTCTGTAACATTGGTGAAAATATTGAAGAAGTTGAAGAAGTTAAAAAAACAATTGTTATATATATACACTTAAAAATACGTTGAGTTTAACTAGTGAAAGACAAGTAGTAATTGCACATTTGTGAATGAAAAGTGTACATTGTGAATGATATTTGTGTATTGTATATAGTATATGTGAATGGTAATTACAACACGTGAATGATGAACACCATCCCATGAATGTTGAATAATATTTGTCTAGAAATCTAAAATCAAAATTATTGATATGTGTTACATTGATTTATAGTTATGAATTATAGACTATATTGACATAGGATGGAAGCATTGCAGCAAAACAAAAAACAAAGCAGAATCTATCATAACAAAAGAAAAAAGTAGAGACTAAGAAGAGTGGAAGAAGAAGAAATCGGACTAGAGTTGTTGGTGTGCTTGTCTCTCCAGTCATCATAAGTGTAGGTGTAAGATCCCGGAAATGGTAGATACATCGGTGGTATCACAGTTAAACACAACATAGTCTCACTTGGTACTAAGCGGGATCATCATCGACTGAGATGGTGTAATAGATTCGCCGGAAGTCTACATATGATGGACAGTTACACTGTGAGAAGAAGAACAAACGGTGGAATCAACTGAAAGAGATGATGATTGGATTACAATATTGTGAGAGTCACCAGAAATTGAATAAGGAGAAGGAGACAAATTTCTTTATTGAATTAAAGAGAGATGTATTAGGTGGCAACTTTGTGAGAAGCATTTTTAGAAGATTAGACCTAAAAGTTAAATTAAAATATAATTAAATAATTATTCTAGGTATAATAATTAAGTAAAACACATATAATTTATAAAAAAAATATTTACTTAAGGATAAAATAGTAATTTTCAAATTCTAAAGTACCTTATAAGCAATATTTTTAAAAGATACTTCTTTTTAAAATTATAAATTTTTTTAGTACCTATATGGCCAATTTTCTCTAATTTATAATACTAAAGTTAACTATTATCCAAAAAACATTAGCAAAAAAAAACAGCATAGATTTAATGAAAAACAACATAATACTACAAATTTAATTCATGAAATCAATTTCATAGTCACACTGGAAATTATTTTCTGGCTCAAAGGAGTAGAAAACAGTTTCATCAGCCTCTAAGTTTTCATGTTCAAGTTTTTTTTATTTCTTCTTCAGTGTTGAAGTTAGGTTCTGTTTGAACTTTTTTTTTTAAATTGATAGTGCATATTATATCTTAATCACTTTCGGTGAAATCGGTTGAGTTGAAATACTTTCATTCATTTTAAAGGTAGATATATCGTAAAAGATAGATGTTTGGTTTAGAGGTTTTGTTTTTTGGTGTAGACTTTGTTTTTGTTTTGTTTTATGAGGTAAGGTTGTAATTTATAATTGTAATTTATATGTCAAATCAATTATTTACAAGATATGCATTCAATATTTTTTCTTAAATTACATATATTTTAATTTTATAGTTAGTATTATGTTTTGTATTATGATGTGAAGTTATAATTTATAATGGTAAAAGATCATTTAATATCAAAACAAAAAAAATTATATGATATTTTGTTATTAAATTTCAAAAGATAACAAAATTTTCTAAAAAATGTATATGATATTTTGTTTTTAAATGTTAAAAAATCATAAACAAATTCGAAGGTTTGTAATTACATGTCAAATCAATTATTTATAAGTTATGTATATAATATTTTTCATAAATTACACATATTTAATGCTTATATTTAGTATTATGAATATTTTATTAGTATACTATGGCCCTTTTCGTTTCTGTATCTAGATACAATATCCGTATTTATATCCAGATTCAATATTTAGATACTAAAGTTGGATATTGTTCGTTTTCATATCTGTATTTGGTATCTAAATACTGTATCTAGATATATTTTTGTTCGTTTTGGTATTTGTAATAGTATCTAGATACAATTTGATAAAAATGACAAAAATGACATTTTATATACTACAAACCTAACTAATTAACCTAACTAATTTTATATTTCGTTAAATTTTTATGGAAATTTTTTTGCTGGAAAATTTTACGGGAATTGTTTGACCAAAAATTTTTTGGAGGAAAATTTTAGCGGAAATTTTTTGGCGGGAATTTGTTTTAGGAATTTTCTTGGCGGAAAATATTCGGTGAAAAAATTTTACGGAAAATTTTTCTCGGTAAAATTTTTACGGGAATTTTTCTGAAAAAATTTCTTTGTGAAAATTTTTGGTTAGAACAATCTTTTATATCATTTTAGTTTTTTAAACTTTAAGGGTATTATGGTTTTTTTGGTTTTTGAGATACAACTACTGTATCTGGATACTACTTTTTTAGTATCTCTAGTATCCAGATTTTGGGATACAAATTAATTAGTATCTAGATACTGAATCTAGATACAAAAATTTTTAAGAAAAAACGAACAGTGTCTCAGTATCTGGAGACAGATACAGTATCTAGATACTGAAACGAACAGGGTTTATATATTTTATTTGTTTAATTTTGTTTGTGTTAACTTTTGTAGTTTTGGTTTTAACTTATAAAATCATATTGATTTTATCTAACCATGTGAAAATATTTGGATTAGTTTTTGTGTTGGTAATCCAAACATAAACGAAATAGCATTTTCCCTTTATAAAGATTAGAAATATAGATAATTTTATTAAAAAAAAGTGTAATGTAATTAATTTGACTATCATATAAAATAAAAGTATAAAAACACATTATATTAGGCTTTCGTAACTAAATGAGCCCAAACAAGTTAATCTACAATTATACTTTTTAACTGGACATTATAATCAAATTTATAAAAGCCCATGATTGGTTTTTACGCCATTATTGTTCTTTAATAAGGATTTTATATTTTTGGTGTTAAAAATAATTTTTAAGATGTATTTATAATTTAAATTTGTCACTATTTAAAATATCTAAACTAATAAAATTTTCAATAATATTATATCATTTTTATTAATTTATATATTTCTAATTATTTTTATTTGGAAAATTTTATTAAAACACGAAAATTTTATTATAGTATATTCGAATAAACATCTAATTTTTAACCTATACATCTAAGTTTAAAGAAATTCATATTATGATAGTAGTATATATTAAATAGTGTCAATGTTGGTATTATAATAAAAGTTATGACATTTATTAGTTGGTGAAAATTAATATATTTTGTGTTTTCTAATGTTCATTTTTAACCACATGTTAAGTTACAAATTTGAAATTAAATTGGTAAGTTTCGATTTTCCTGCTAGTAATAAGTAGTGTCTTTTTCGTAATTTCATAACTTTCTAAAGAGTTTTTTTGTGTTTACCTATTTCAAAAGATATATAAAGAGTTTATACTTTTTAGGTTTGATCTATAGAAACATTTTTTTCTCCTAATTAATCATGAGTTCATTTTTGACATAGAACAAGAGGTTTGACGCTTATATATATATGTTTGTATCAAATATTTAGATTTATCATTCTATTTCTTCCTTTTCTCAAATTTGTAAAACGATATTGTGAAACATAGAATTCAAGATGTATACGAAGTGGAAATCCATACAAAACTAAAGAAAATAACGAAGGCCTATTTTCAAAAGAAAAACATTAAATACAGAAATGTTTGTTTTTTTTATGAGGAGAAAACGCTGAAACCTAACGACACTCGTTTTTTATTCTCTAATGTCTTTCATATGTTTTATACGATATATATAAAGTAAAATAAATAAAACTAATGAAATGTATTTTTTATTTTATAGCCGATGATGGATGATGGAGATGAGAAAATTGTGGTGATTGAACTTATTGGTGGTGGTTTTTAAATGTTCTTAATTTTATGTTTTTAATTATCTAATCATGTGAATGATATCATGTTGTTGTTGTGTTTTAATTGGGGTTTAGAAACTCGGTTTATTGTTTTTATGTTTATGTAGCTTTATTGTTAGAATATCTATGTGTGAAACAAATTAGATAAATATGAGAAACCAATTTTTTTTTTTAATGATTGTAGATAACTATGTGTATTTTATTAGTATTATGAAAAAAGTTTATGCCTAATATAAAGTATTGTATTAACTATACGTATCAAGTATAATATGTTATTTTGTACATATGAATAAAAAAGTAATTTATATCACCTTATATTGGATCGTTATTTCTAGGTTTATATTTGATAGATTTATGTTGTGCGCTAGAGTTTGCATTCTAAAATTTTAATTAAGATTTTAGGTTATTAATATTTACCAAAAATATTAGAGATTAGTTAGAATTATAGAGATAAACATATAATATCTATACTAATTATAATTATAATTACTTATTACAAAATTATTATTATAAACTGGTTATCCATAATTTTGTATTTTTAATAAATTTATTTATTAATTTATTTTATCATAAGATTTAATAGTTTAAACTTCAATTTTAAAATATATACTAAAATTATTATGTATATATATATATATATCTTTTATTAAAAATTTAAAATGAGAAGTTATTTTTACTTAAAATCGGGTTTAACAAAATAAAACTTTTAAAATCTTATAATTGTTTATCTGACATATCCATATTAAAACTTCATAGGATATCTTGAGAATAAATAATAATAAATATTAAAAAATTCAAATTTCAAATATTCATGATATCAAGAACAACTCTTACCTTATCTGGATCCGTGATTTCTTCATCTGAACATTTTTTTCAATAAGTGTTGTTTATATTAGGGAAAAAATCTTAAAAATACTCGAACTCTTTAATTTTTGCCCGTTTAATACACGAATTTGTTTCGTTGTCATATTAATTCTCATATTTTCATTCGTTGTCATTTTAAATCCCAAACAATTTAAAATCGTAATTTTCTCAAATTTCCGTTAGTCAACTTAACAGATTCGTTAGTCAACTTATTATTAAAAAAACAAAAAAAAAAACAAAACAAAAAGACAAAAAAAAAAAAAATTTCTCTCATCTTCTCTTTCATCTTCTTCTTCGTCTCTTTCATCTTCTTCATCTTTTTCATCTTCTTTCATCTTTTCGAATTTTTTTATCTCTTAATCATTTCATTATTTCTATTACAAAAATCTCAAACGAAATTAAAATCAGTAGAAAAAAAATTCTAGATCTATTTTTTGTGAAAATTTGCAAAATAGAAAATAATCAAAATACTCTTAGAATGTCCTTTTAATGCAATGTTTTCCCATGTTCAAGGATTGTTCTTATCACCGGAACAAGAGCCACAACTTCAAGTAGATTTTGTAATTTCAGAGATAAGTAACATTTGGAGCAGTTACTACCCAATTTGGGAATTTAGAGTTAGGGTTTGTGAAAAAAAACAAAATTGTAGTAGAATAAAAATATAACGCATCAAAAGTCAAGAAATATCCTAGAAAAGCCATGATTTCCCGGAAGAAGATGAAAAAAGATGAAGAAGATGAAGATGAAAAAAGATGAAGAAAGATGAAAGAGACAAAGAAGAAGAAGATGAAAGAGGGAAAGATTTGTTTTTTGTCTTTTTGTTTTGTTTTGTTTTTGTTTTTATTTAACAATAAGTTGACTAACAGATCTGTTAAGCTGACTAACAGAAATTTGAGAAAATTACGATTTTAAATTGTTTGGGATTTAAAAGGGCAAAAGATGAAAGTATGATAATTAATATGGCAACGAAACAAATTCGTGTATTAAACGGGCAAAAATTAAAGAGTTCGAGTATTTATAAGGTTTTTTCCCTTTATATTACTGTATCCGTATTTTACCATTTATAATTTAGATCGAAAAACAATTTAACATATCTATATTACTATAATTAAACTTCAAATATTTTGATGTTTTCGTTTTTTTATGTATAAACTCACAATTTAGCAAGGAATATCGCATGCATACAAAAAATTGATTAAGGTACAAATCTAGAGTTAACAATTACATATCTAACTTAACAATAACTAAACTTATTGAATCTTACATTATTTTCTTCTTTTTTGTGTTCATGTTCTCCAAAATTGTAGATCCAAGTCTGATCAAACCAGAAACATCATTAGTAAAATAAAAGCAGATACAAATTAAAATCTAAAAGTTAATATTACAAATCATTTTTTAATAACAAAAATAATCAGATCATACCTTATCTTGCTTTAATCCTTTAGTCTTCTCAGAATATAAACTAAATCGCTTCATTTGATTGTTTGAATCATAGACAATCTTTGGAAATCACCGACAATAGAAGTTGAAAGAACAAGTTCAAAAAGCGGTGAATTTTTTTAGATAAATTTTTTGTCGGTTTACAACAACAATAGACTTATCAATTAGGTCAACTGAAATTTAAATGAGCCAAATTGGGCTTTTGTTTAATTTTCTTATTTTAATCCACGAGTTTGTGTTCAGTTTGGGCTTATAATTTAATGGGTCAATTAAGTGTATATACAAATGTAGACATATAATTAAGAATCTTTCCATATATGTATATCATTAGATTTTCGAGCAAGAATATAGAGATATTTTCTCATTCTTAACCCTCTATCTCTTTCTCTCTCACTCCTTTTTCTTATTTGTTTTTCATATTTTGGAAAATTCACCCACAATTTATTTTGCAAATATATACATATAAATTAAAATAATAAAATAAAAAATTACCTAAAAAAACACTTGATTTTTTCTACATCAAACAAGATTAAGTTTTTTTCAAAATGGACATATATTTTTTAAAGTAGTGATTACTATAATACAAACCCCAAATGTAAAATTTAAACCTCAAATAAAAACCCTAAACACATATATAAACCATAAACCAATGATATAAACCTTAAACCTAAATATAAACCCAAAACCCCAAAATATAAACGCTAAATGCAAAATATAAACCCTAAACCTTAAAATATAAACCATAAACTCTAAAATATAAACCCTAAACCCTAAAATATAAATCTTAAACCCAAAATATAAACTCTAAACCCAAAATATAAACCCTAAACCCCAAAATATAACCCTAAACCCCCAAAATATAAACCCTAAACCCTAAAATGTAAACTCTAAACCCTAAAATATAAATCCTAAACTTCAATATATAAACTCTAAAGCCAAAATATAAACCCTAAATTTAGACTCCAAAAATAAATAAGACAACAAAAAAAGTTAGATTAACAAAAAATATATATATCTAGACAGCAAAAAAAGTCGACAAAAATATGTTCTCTAATGTCATACTAAAAAATATTATATTCCACATGTTTTAATATAAGGTTAAAATGGTATTACCAAAAAAAAGCTACAGAAAACCTATGAAGTAGATGTCAAATTCTTAATATTAGAGTATATGGTGATTATTCATTGCAATTTCTCTAATTTAATTTGGTAAAAATAAGTTATAATATTTTATCCAATGTATGTTAATTTTAGTTAATGTATTTTGATAAAAATAATAACTAAAACATTATAAATTCAAATCAAATATAGTAATATAATCACCGAGTATATTAAATTAAATCATGTTGTAATTTTTTAGTTAATATAAAAAACTATATCCATACATAATTATCGTAAATTATAAATACTAAAAACATATTAAATAGTATATTCCAGTAAACATATAATATTAATTTTTAACCCATATATAAGTTTTAAGAAATTAATATTATTATAGTTGTATATATAAAATTATAGGGGAATTCTCAAAAATATCATTAAAAACTAAGTTTATTCTAAAAATACCACACACTACAAAAATTTCCAAAAATACCATATTTTTTTCAAAAATACAACAAACATGTTTTTGTTCCAAAAATACCACAAGATTTGAAATACTTTTAAAACTTCAAATTTAAACCCTAAAACTCTGAAACCAAACCATATCCCTTCAAAACTAAACCTTAAACTCTATTTAGTGAACTCAAACCCAAAATTTTAAATTCTAAACCCTTAAAATTCATTTTTGTGTTTGTGGTATCTTTTAAACATTTAGAAGTGAGTGGTATTTTTGGAACTTTTGGGAGTTTGTGGTATTTTTAAAATTTGAACTTCTTTTAATGGTATTTCAAAGAATTCCTCTAAGTTATATAGTTTATATATATTAAACTATATTTAAACGGTATTGACATATTATTATATATTGATATTTATAAAAACAAATTGTATTTTTAAACTTTATTAATTATACTTTCATGAATAAAATAAAATTTTATAAACTTACAATTGTTTAAGAACGATTTAAAGTTTGTTTATTATAAACTTACAATTGTTTCAGAAATCTTAGTTTGAAATGAGTACTTACGAGACTTGGATATTGTTATATATGAGATCTGGAAATGAAAGGAAATTTTTTATTTATTTAGATAGTTATTGAAGATATGTAGTCTTTTTTTTCCCCATTAAAATAAAGAAACAGGGGTTACATGAAATAGAGGAACCACAGAACTGAGAAAAAGAAAAACAGAGGAGAGACGACAAACCAAGAACCAGATAACAAAATAAGATCTGGGATCAGCTCAGGTAGCAACCAAGAAGGAGGGCCAACCGCAATATAAGATTGCCAAAGATTACGAGAGATGACACTTGAAGCTATTAGATGAGCTCCCATATTCTTGTGTCTAGCATAAAAAAAAGAACTATTTGAAAGACCTGCAAGAGAGGAGGCTAGATGCGAGAGATGAGAACGCCTAGCTTGCCACAACGAAAGGTTTGAGAGACTCTGAACCAACAAACTCGATTCTGAGCCAAAGATGACATTGTCAAGCCGAAGATCACACATACTTGCTACGGCCCAGGAAGTGACTGTGAAAAGAGCCTCTGATTGTGAAGATTGAAGAGAGAAGGATCTTCTACTGTGTAATAATACCTTGCCTACAGAGTCCCTTAATACCCAGCTAGCACCACATTTATGAGATTTTGAGCTCCAGCAAACACCAATGCTGCATTTTAGCCAAGGTGGCTTGGGAGGTTTCTATCTTTTTGCAAATTGATCAGAAGGTTGCACTTGATCTTGGTCCACCGGATGCACTGAATTATTAGCTTCAAACCATAGAGTAGAATCCTGAGAAAATTTTGCTGCAACTTCTATAGGAGAGTGCAATAAACCTTCTATGGTGTAAGCATTTCTTGCCTTCCATATCCCCCAGATAAACCATGGAATGGATCTTCTTATGTGCCATGGAATTTGGTCATCTGCAAGAACTGAGAACAGGTGATCAAAGTTGAAGTAAATAGATGTGGGATGGAAGCCTTCTCTGGGAAATGGAATTTTGGAGAGAGCCCAAATTTGGCGAGCATATGGGCAGTAAAATAAGCAATGATTGGTTGTTTCCATCTCTTGACCACAAAAGGAGCAGGAGTTGATTACTCTAATTTTCCTCCTTGCCAAGTTATCAAGAACAGGAAGAGCCTGACTTAGTGCTTTCCAAATGAAGACACTAATTTTTGGAGGGCATTTTAACTTCCAAGTTGATTCTTTGAGAGGAATAGTTGAGGGTAGAGAGCATAAGGATGAGATGAGGTCTTTGTATTTTACTGAATGCGCAAGAGAGTATGCAGTTTTGGCTGTGACTTTTCCATTTGATGTATATCTCCAAATGTAGTAGTCCTCCATCTCTATTCTTGGTTTAATAGCCTTAATTCTTATGATTTCTTCTCTGAAAAACCAATGATCCAGCTTTTGATTATCCCAATTACCTGATTCTGTAGAGATCAAATCAGAAACATTCATTTGCACATCAATAAATCCTTGTTTGATGAGAGGAGCTCTAGTTCCTTCTTCTAGCCATGTACATGTCCAGGTTTTGATACTTCTACCATTTCTTACTCCCCTTATTAAGCCTTGCTGCAGAAGTTGCTTGCCTTCACATAGGCTTCTCCAAGCATAAGAGGGTTTATCACCCAGTTGAGAGTTCATGAAGTCTGAGTCAGGAAAGTATTTACTTTTGAAGAACAGTGCACATAAGCTTGAATGATTGTGGATTAGTCTCCAACTCTGCTTGGCTAATAGGGCTAGGTTGTAGCATTCAAGATCTTTAAATCCCATTCCACCTTGCTGTTTAGATAAACAGAGTTTGTCCCAGCTGACCCATGCCGTATTCCACCAGAATTCAATCATGGCTGAGGTGATTGTTGAACAGGTTTGTTGGGGAAGCTTGAAACAGGTCATTGCATGTGTGGGAAGGGCTAATGCTACAGCTTTCTAAAGTGTTTCCTTTCCACCTTGTGAGAGAAGCTTTCCAAACCAGCCATTTAGTTTAGATCTGAGTTTAATGTGAATGAAATCCAGAAGCTTCACCTTTGAGCCAGTGAAGATGCCAGGAAGACCAAGATAGAGTGAGCTCCCATCAGATTGATCTACTTGAAGAATGGCTTTAACAAATTGTCTGTAAAAGGGATCAATCTTGGTCCCATAGGTTAAGGCAGATTTGTTATAGTTGATTCTTTGACCTGATGCTTGAGAGTACTGGTGCAGAATGTTGCTAAGCTAGAGACATTGGTTTAGAGAAGCTTTACATATGAACAAGCTGTCATCCGCAAACAAGAGGTGGGTTATTGAGGGACCTTGAGGATGAAGCTTGATGCCTGATAATAACCTGGATGATTCTGCTTTTTGTATCAAATGGGTAATACCTTCTGCATATAATACAAATAGAAATGAAGATAGGGGATCTCCCTGTCTAATGCCTCTAGCTGGGTAGATTAAACCAAAAGGCTGGTTATTCATTAGGACTGAGTATGAGACTGATGAAAGACAGCTCATGATCCACCTAGTCCATTTGATATCAAAGCCTAATATTGAAAGCATGAACTGAATGTAGTCCCATTCAACCCTGTCAAAAGCTTTTGACATATCTGATTTTAAGGCAATGATGTTCTTGGCTACATAATCATGAGTGTGAAGACTGTGAAGGATTTCATGTGCAAGGAGGATGTTGTCAATGATCATTCTATTGGCAACAAATGCAGATTGTGCAGATGAGATGATCTGTGGCATATGTGGTTTTAATCTGGATGATAAAATCTTGGCTACAACCTTATATATGACATTGCAGAGGCTTATTGGTCTTAGTTGAGTCATTAATGATGGATTTGGGACTTTTGGTATGAGACATATATAAGTGTAGTTCCACTCTTGAGGCATGATCCATGATGTTGATACCAGGTTTGGCACCTGCTCTGAAAGCCCATTTCGACACAAGGCCCAGCTAGGCGCCGACGTGGAGAAGAAGATGGACCCAGGAAGACAGAAGCTAAGTGGGCCGACCTGACGAGCTGGGCCGTCCAGCTCGCGGCCCATTAGGTTAAAGTTATGTAATTAGGGTTTTAAGCATGTATTTTCACTATAAATACTCATGTAATCATTCCTAAACGATATATGAAATTCTTCAGAGCTTTTACCCACATAATCTAAGACCTAAACCTAATTTTAAGTCTTGATTCAACAGTTGGCACCGTCTGTGGGGACTTTATCTCTAAAGGACATCCGAAATCTTACCTCAGCAAAAAGAAACACCATAGCAATGACCACAGGATCACAAGTTAACCAAAGGGATGACGTTATCATCGAGTCAGACAAGGAGGACAACAACGAGAAGACAGCAGACGAGACAAGAACCGCGGAACTAGCCGCGGAGCCCACCATGAAAGACCTACTAAAACAGATGCTTGCGCAGCAAGACGAAACCGCGCGGCTACGAGCCGAGTCAGAAACCCTAAAAGCGCAGCTAGAAAGCATCACCGCAACTACCGGAGGAAGAGATCTGCACAACATCTCGCGGAACCTGTTCGGGACTTCATACCAAACTCCTCCTATATANGATGAGTGTCATCCGAGAGCAGCTGAGGATCATGAGCTCGCAGGTACATCAAGCCACCAGCTCGGCACCAGATATCACCCGCGCCATCGAAGAGACTCAGCGAACCCCCTTTTCGAGAAGGGTCACCGACATACCAGTTCGGCACTCAGCAAAGGTAAAATTTGTAGGTTACGACGGAAAAAGTGATCCAGTCCAGTACCTTACCGCTTTCACCATCGCAATGGCACAAGCACAATTCTCACCAGAAGAGCGAGATGCAGGTTTGTGTCAATTGTTTGTGGAAAA
>OVBE01006908.1:0-19003 GCA_900406425.1 Iberis pinnata | reverse complement strand
TTTCTGAGATAGATGGTCCTTTGCATCCTCTCTGATCTTGTTCCCATTTTGCATCTTCTGAAACTTCATGCATCTTTTGGACTTCGTTTGAAACTTCACCAATTACAACGAATGAGAAGGGATCGATCTTGTGCTAAAAAGTGGGATCGAACTGAAGTTGAAATGGATCGATCTCTGTGTTGAAGTTCAGATCGATCTCTGCTTTGAAGTGAGATCGATCTCTGATGGCAAATTCAGATCGATCTCTTTTGAAACATGGATCGATCTAAAGTTGAAACATGGATCGATATGAAATTGCTGAAGTGAAATGGGATCGATTTTGCAACGAATGGGGACCGAACTCATTGCTTCTGAGATCGATCTGTCACGAAATGGGGATCGATCTCTTTGCTGCTGAGATCGATCTGAAGTGGAAGAATAGAGATCGATCCCAAGGTGAAGACAGGATCGATCTTGGGTTGAAAATGCAGCTTGGTCATTTCGTTGAAAACGCAGCTTGTCCTGAAGGTTGCAATGACTTGGTAATGTTTTCTGAATTTTCCTCAAAACTCCTGAAAGTCCTGAAAAATCTCCAAAATGCATGCAAATGCAAATCTAATGTAAAACTTTGTAAAAACCACAAACTTGCAGAAATTAACTATAAACATGTCAAATGCAAGCCTAAAGAACTAAAAAGTAACAAGAAATGATATGTAAAAATCATGAAATTCAAGTGTTATCAGCACAGCCTTTGTAACCATCCCGACTCATCTTCGTGACTAACCTGTTCCACTATGGTCCGATTATCTTGTAGGTTATTTTGTCGGTGATGCGCCGCACATCGGTAAGGTCCATGCAACGGTTAATAGGATTTGGAATCAAGACGGAAAACCTATGAAAATAGATGCCCAGTTTATCAAGGAGGATACAGTCCTCTTTCGTGTGCCTGGATCGGAACTACGTTCGCGTATTTTTTGTCGCAAGTACTGGCACATCGCATATATTCTTCTTGTTGTACAACCATGGTCGCCGTCTCAAGCTCAAGCTAAACCCGATTTATCTTTGATGCCCCTATGGGTAGACTTCAAAAATGTGTCGGACTATCTCTTTACTCGTGAAGGGATCAAATTCTTAGGGGATATTTTTGCAGAAGCTCAAAATCTTCATCCAAAAACGGAGAAATGCATCCACCTCGATATTGCTCGGGTTCTTGTGGTGCTTAATTTGGATCAGCCTCTAATTGATCGTATTATAATATCTAATGCCGTGGACCCGGTCTATGTCTCGTATCCATGGCTACCCGCCAAGTGCTCCTCTTGTAAACCCTGGGGACACAAGCAACCCGATTGCAAAAAGCTCCCAACTGTTGGTTCTAGTCAACCAATAGCTCCCGAAGGTACCGATGTTGGTTATGATATCGTTGCTTCTCCTCGTCCGGAACAGCTACAAAACGATCATCTCAATCAAGGCTCGAACTCTCTCACCTCTGCTATTGTTCCAGCAGATGCGGTGCAGGCCAATACCGATGTTTCTAATCTTGCTTCTGTCCAAGATAATTCTCTCAATGTCCATCTTCATGATCCAGCACTCGAGACAATCCATGCCCCCAAGGCCACTACCGATACTTCTACCACACATGAGGCGCTCCACAACCAAGAAGCAGCTCTAGCTGCAACGGTTCATCCGTCTATCACTCATATTGATGCTGATATTGCAGCCGCTCTCATCACTTCAGCTCAAGATGCCACGGCATCAACCGCACCAGACAGGGACTCTCTCCCTGACCAACATGACTGGTCCTTAGTCACAAGACGATCTTCACAACCACATCCTGCCACTACTTCCACATTCTCACCAGACAAGACAGCTTCATCGCCATCTCGTTTTTCCGTTCTTGCTGATCCGAAAAACGATGATGACATTGAAGAGGGCCAGCTCTCGGACTCCGAATTTGCTCTCGTACAGCCTCACCTTAACACGTCACGCTATAGCACTCGACCAAAAACAAAGCACCAGGAGCAATCCTCATCATTGAACTTGCGCAAACATACAAAGCCAGTAGCACCAAAACAATCAAACAACGTCTCCTCCCAGAGGCGGTAATGATATGACGCTCTTCGCAGTAAATACCCGGGGTTTTAATCAGCCCCATAAGCACAACACTATTCGTCATTGGCTTCGTTCTTCTAACTCTCAGTTTGGTTGTCTCTTGGAAACTCGAGTACAATATTCTAACTTCTCTCGCATATTGCAGGCTGCATTACCTGATTGGGCTGCTGTACACAACTACGACGCTCATCCTCTGGGTCGTATCTGGGTTTGCTGGCGCACTGACGTTGTCGTTACACCAATCTATACATCCGCCCAACTAATTACTTGTTTAGTTACTTTGGTCTTTGGTGTTGTGGTATTAATCTCTTGTGTTTATGCATCGAATTTTCAGGCTGAACGCGTCCTCTTATGCCGAGGTTTACAGGAAAGCCGGTGTATCTGCAGTTCCCTATCCATCCCATGGCTGGTCTTCGGGGATTTTAATGAGATTCTTTCTCTCTCTGAACACTCAAATTATTCTAATTCTCGTCAACTTGGCATGCTCCAATTTCAGGACTTTGTTTCTCGTTATGATCTAACTGACCTTGCCTATGTAGGTCCGCGATTCACCTGGTCGAACCAACATGAGGGTGATCCTATTTGCAAGAAGCTCGATCGTGCTCTTGTGAATGATAGTTGGGCTGCTACTTTTCTACGCTCCTATGCGGCCTTTGAGGCTAACGGTGTTTCGGACCACGCCCGTGTTGTCGTCCATCTATCACTCCTTATATCCTGTGTTCGTAAGCCATTCAAATTTAATAACTACCCTATTGACCACCCCACCTTCTTGCAGGTTGTGCAAGATCATTGGTCTTCTACCCGCGGTCTATACCCGTCACGCATGGCTCTACGACTTTTTTCCACAAAGCTCAAAACTCTCAAGCCTCTATTGCGCCACCTCAACTAGCGTGACTATGGGGATCTACCTATCCGTACCCGTGCTTCTTATGCTTCGTTATGTCAATGTCAAGATACACTACTTCGTGATCCCACCCTAGCCTCTTTACTTGCGGAACAAGTTGCGGCACAAACTTGGCACGCCTTAGCTAAGGCGGAAGAAATCCTCTATCAGCAAAAGTCTCAGATTACGTGGTTGACAAACGGCGACCACAATACCCGCTACTTTCATCGTGTCGCATCGTCTCGCTCTGCCAAGAACTCCATCAAGCGACTTGAGGCAGCAGTGCATCATTTCCAATCATTTCTTCAACACCAGCCCGATGTGGACCCGATTCCTAGTTCGGCAATAGCTAGCTTGCTCACCTATCGTTGTTCTACCGAATCTTCCGTAGCTATTTGCCAATCGATCCTAGCTGAAGAGATTAAAGCAACTTTATTCACCATGCCATCAAAAAAGGCTCCCGGACCTGACGGTTATACAACTGAATTTTTCAAAGTGACTTGGTCTTGTATTGAATCTGATTTCGTTGCAGCGGTCCAATTTTTCTTCGATCTTGGTTTTCTCCCACAGGGTGTTAATGCAACATTGTTGTCACTTATCCCAAAAGGAGATAACCCAGAAACGATCAAAGACTACAGGCCTATTTCATGCTGAAATACTATCTACAAGGTCATCTCCAAGCAACTGGCAAACCGCCTTAAGATCATGCTTCCGGAGTTCATTGAGCCCAACCAGAGTACATTTGTCAAGGGTCGCCTTCTACTTGAGAATGTCATGCTCGCAACAGAAATCGTCAAGGACTATCATAAAACCTCTCTTTCCTCTTGATGCACTCTAAAACTTGACATCTCAAAGGCTTTTGACACTATTAATTGGGATTTTATTCTCTCTGTTTTACAGGTTATTGGGCTTCCAGATTGTTTCATTCATTGGCTTCGTCTATGTACCACCACTGCGACATTCTCGGTCTCGGTCAATGGGGAGCCAGCTGGCTATTTTCCAAGCAAGCGTGGGATTCGACAGGGTTGTGCACTATCTCCTTAACTCTATGTCATCGCTAACAATGTCCTGTCCAAACTTCTTAATGCAGGTGCAGCTACTGGGCGAATTGGATACCATCCTCAATGCCGTAACACTGGGCTTACACATCTCTGCTTTGCTGATGACATCCTGGTTTTCTCAGACGGGAGAAAGACTTCACTCGATGGTATCCTCGACGTCATGACAATGTTTGGACACGCCTTGGAACTCTATTTCAATGTCACAAAGTCATCTATTTTTATGGCTGGTCAACCACAACCGGATCTTCTTCAAACTATCAACCGTTTGGGCATCACCCACTCCGCACTCCCAATCCGCTATCTTGGACTACCTCTTACCATAACCCGTCTCAAACACGCCGATTATGCTCCCCTACTTGATCGAATTAAATCTCGTATGACATCATGGGCTACTAAGCTTTTATCTTTTGCAGGTCGCCTACAATTGAATAAATCAGTAGTCATCAGTACGGTGAACTTTTGGCAATCCGCTTTTCGTTTGCCAAAGCAGTGTCTCCGGGAACTAGATAGCCTTTGTAGTAACTTCCTATGGTCGGGCTCTCCGACAATCCACCACATGTCCAAGCTAAACTGGTATGATGTTTGTACTCCTAAAAATAATGGTGGTTTGGGTCTTCATAAGTTTCAGGACACGACTATGGTCTTTACTTTGAGTCTTATTTGGCGTCTGCACTCTACCTCGTGACTCTGGGCGAATTGGGTCAAGGCTTACCTTCTCTGTCAAACAACCTTTTGGGACGTGCCAAAGACAACCCGAGGCTAGTGGCTCTAGAAAAAGTTACTCAAGGATCGTGGCCTAGCATCGACCTTCTTACGATACAAAGTTGGCAATGGTCAAAGTATTTCTTTTTGGTATGAAGACTGGTCCACCCTTGGACCTCTCTTTGCAATCACGGGTGAAGCGGGCTTTCGTGAATTCGGGATCCCGAGTCATGCGACTCTAGCATCAGCAACCTCTCAATCCTCATGGTGTTTTCGTCGCTCACACTTACCCATTCACCAACAACTCTATGATCGGCTACAAAGTATTCCTCGACCCCACGCTCTCGGTGTATGCGACACACCTTTGTGGAAGCATAGTGCTGCGACATACAAGCCCGTCTTCTCTACATTAACCACATGGCAGCAGCTAAGACCATCTCTTCCACTAAAATTATGGGCTAACACTATTTGGTTTTCACAATCGGTACCACGGTATGCTTTTATTTGTTGGCTTGCTGTTCGTGACAGGTTGCAAACAGGGTCAAGAATGCGGCGATGGGGAGCACTCCAGCCTTGTCTCCTCTGTGGTGAACCAGATGAGACCCGTGATCACCTTTTCTTCTCCTGCCCATACTCCTTTATGCTTTGGTCCACTGTTGCGGCACCTCTTCTTCATCACCGTCTCACACCGGATTGGCATCTCACTCTCACATCTCTTCGCCACAGCCGCTACACCCGCATGGACTCTATCCTCCTCAAGATGTGCTTACAAACAACAATCTATCATATTTGGAGAGAATGGAATGGGAGACGTCATGGTGCACTAGCCCATCCACACACCTACCTAAAGTGACAAGTTTTCCGTTGTATTAAAGATCGCCTCACAAGCCTCACCTATATCCCACACTCGCCTCTCTATGGAATCTCGATACGATGGCAATCTCTACATGGTTGATTACATGCTCGCTAGTTTCTACTTTCTCAACGCTACCTACTACACTTTTTTCATTCATCCTATTGGTTCGTATTCTAAAGTTTGTACTCTTTTTCCTGAATGTAGTTTTATCCCACTAGGTTTTCTAGATTCAGGTTTTAATGAGGCACCTTAGAATACATTGCACACCCAATAGTGATATCTCTTTTCACTCTTGCTACTCATCGGACCAATTTTTATTCTTTCTTGATTTTTTATGTACATATGACACTCTTCCGTTTGATTAATAAATTTAACATTTAATAAAAAAAATATTAATCAAACTAGAATATTAAAAATATATTATATTAGGGGAAAGCGGCCATTTAAATTCTGAACTTTCAAATTTTGGCCCAAAAAATCCTCATTTTTTTAGTAAGCCGTTTAAATCCTATAATTTCATACGAATCAATTTAAATCATGAACTTTTCGTTGTCTTGGCCATTTTAGACCCATGATTAGTCAACAGTCAATTGTAATTAACCATCTTAACTCTTCATTATTGTAGACGTTAATTAGGCAGTCAAACAAAACGCTGCATTTTACAAGCATAACACTCGAAAAAACCTTAATCGAAACAGTAAAAGTCCCAATCGTCCATCATCTCCTTTGCCGTGCCCTAATTTCTAAATCGAAGAAGCTCCAAGTACACGAGTCGAAGGAGCTTTAAATTGCTTGGTTTGAAGTGAGTATAGGTTCGTTTCTATCAATCTCGGTTTCGTTTTTGAATTTGTTCATCAATTTTTGTGCGAATCTGTTTCTATTTCTATTTCGGATTTGCGAAATTTGTTTAAAGTTCTGATTTTCAAATCTGTTTCTTTAATTTCAGTTCGCTTGTTTCATGTTTGTTCGATTTAGAAGTGAGTATAGGTTCGTTTCTATCAATTTTGATTTCGTTTTCGAATTTTTTTTTCAATTTCTCTGCGAATATGTTCCTGTTTCTATTTGGGATTTGTGAAATTTGTTTGAAGTTTTGATTTTCGAATCTGTTTCTTTAATTTTACTTCGCTTGTTTCATGTTTGTTCTTTTAAACGAAAATTAAAGCGAACATGTTCTTTAATTTCAGTTTGAAAAAAAACGCATTTGTTCTTTAATTTCAGTTTCTTTGACAGTTATAAATTGGAAATCTGTTTGAAGTTTTGTGTTCTTTGAAATTCAGTTTTGTTTTCCTTTAATTTCAGTTTTGTGCATTTCGTTTTCTTTGAACTTTTTATTTGCGAATATGTTTCAATTGTGCTTTTAAACTGTAATTTTGTAGATAAATGGCTGAATTCAATCAGTTTGATAATGTTTACTTGAGTTCTTAGCTTGCTAAAGTGATTCTGGTTGCTTGCTATATAATGGCTGAAAGGAGACCAAAACTCCGACCTCGATGCCGTGATTATGTTGGTGCGTCAGTTGAGGTGGATGTCGCAGCCCGTGCAAGTAACAAAGATATATTTGGTCCCGAAAGTGTGCGTGTAACAGAGTTTATCTATGGTGATAATCTGAACTTTGATGGTTATACTGTAGAGAATGATGGTGTGGAATGTGAGCCGATTACTGAAGAGGTTGATGCTGCAGATGAAGTTGAAGATCACGAGTGTGAGGTTCAAGAAGAAAGTTGTACTGATTTGGCAGTATTTTTTTGGTGATATTGCAAGCAATGCACGGGAGGACAGTGAATGTGACAGTGGAGATGACATATGGGATGATGACAAAATTTCTAATCCACTATCTTCGAATGAAGAAGAAGACAAGGTAGAACGTAAAGAAATGCTTGATAATTATGTAAACAATGATGAACTTTTAGCTTTGGGAAATACTTTTGGTTGTGCAGCTGATTTGAAGACAGCTTTGCTTAGGTATTCATTGAAGATCGGTTTTGATATCAAGATATATAAATCATCAGTTGCAAAACTTCATGGCAGGTCTATTGTTCGTATGAGAACAGAAGACACAAAATGCAGATTAAAGTGTATATTAATGAACATATATGTATGCATGAGATCTAGTTACTCGAAGTTGCTTAAAAGGTCATCAATTTCAATGTGGTTTTCAGAGAGGCTGAGGATAAATCCTAAGTTCACTGCGAAGGAAATGGTGGATGAAATAAAGAGAGAATATAATTTGATTGTCACTGAAGCATTCATCAAGTGTTCCAAAGCAAGGTCAAAAGTTTTAAGAGAAAGAAAAGCAAGTCATGAAGCTCACTTTTCCCGCTTTTGGGATTATCAAGCCGAGATTATCAGGTCTAACCCGTATTTAACCATGGTAATTGACACCATTCTAGGGACATCTCGAGGAAGTAGATAAAGATTTGATAAGCTTTACATGTGCTTTAAAGCACAAAGAGAGGCTTGGTTAGAGACTTGTTGATCTATTATAGGTTTAGATGGAGCATTCATCAAGTGGGATATTAAAAGGCATCTATTGGCTGAAGTAGGAAGAGATGGAGATAACATAATAGTGCCAATTGCTTGGGCGGTGGTTGAGATTGAGAAAAACATAACGTTGGAGTGGTTTGTGAAGCTTCTAAGAGATAACCTTCGGTTGGAAGATGGAGCTAAAGTTACTATCATTTCAGACAAACAAAAGGTATATCTTTTCTTTAATTTTATCTTGAAGAACTGTCTAAAAATGAATTTAGTTGAAGTCATTAATCGAAAACAGTAAGTTAATGTGCTATCAATTTCATTAATTTACGAAGTTCACAAATATTAAATACTTGGATACTGTGGTTAATATAATCTAATTGTTGCCTTGTTTGATTAGTTGATTTTAGAAGTGTCTGTAACAAATATCATTTGTTTAATGAAGTTCGAATCAATAAGTTAGTTTAAACAAATGGATTTTATATTGATTTGGCATCTTTGATGTTTGTAAAGCTAGTTTTGGAGTATTTGGTTTATACTCTCTAAATTTTCTATAAACCAAATTATACCAAACTGCTAGCTTGCTAATAATTTATTCATTTTCTAAACAACATGTTCATTGCTGAATGCAATTAAAAATAAATTTCCAGCAGATGAACATCGCATGTGTTCTAAACACATATTAGCACATTGGAAGAGAGACAGCTGAGATGTTGAGTTGGAGCGTATGTCTTACGAATGTGTCCATGCCATAATTGCCAAGAAATCAAAGAGTGATACGATGTTGAGTTTAACAAAGAATTTGGGTTTGGCTTCTCATAATCCCTACCACAACAAACACAACTTAATACCTAATCCCAAGTTAAACTTTCCGTTTATAGCATTGATTGCAATTTTAATTTTGCAATCGACTTTGTTCCTGAACACACGGCCAACAAATATCTTGTCTCCCTCGTAATCGATGTCAAACAAAGCTCCATCTATGCCTACAAA
Organism: Iberis pinnata; assembly: GCA_900406425.1. Classification (NCBI taxonomy): domain Eukaryota; kingdom Viridiplantae; phylum Streptophyta; class Magnoliopsida; order Brassicales; family Brassicaceae; genus Iberis; species Iberis pinnata. Next base: position 9,948 of record OVBE01006908.1, on the reverse strand, counting down.
TTTAAATAACAAATTCTACCTTCTGTTTACATATAGTTGAAAACTGGGGGTGCCTCCCGACTAAAAAGTGCTGGATCGTTTATGTCAGGAAAAAAGACGTTCTCACCGTCTTCATCATTTGTTACCCACTGAGGAATTACATGGCTGAAACGGTCCACACAATCTTCATCGCTTATTGTACCGCTTGACTCATATGAGGTCTGAAAAAGTCTTCTTGCTACAGAGTGGTATCCTCTATCACTGATAATTGCAGTTTGGGCAACATCTTTGCTTCTTCCCACTATCTCTTCTTGTATAGGTAATGTTCTCATGTCCAGAACCGGTGGATCCGGGTGTACATTCACATCGTCCTCTTGAACAATACCCTTCCCTTTGACATCTATACGATTTCTCCTACTAGGTCCACCTTCGATAGTCAAAGGAGTAGTCAAACTATCAACATAGGTACTCGGTACATCTACTAGTCGTATCACTTCAACTTCATCTTCATCAGACTCGTAGCAACTTGTGCTTGCATTGCATTTTCCTGAAAGTAATAGCTACTTGTGTCGTTGTACGTTTTATCGCTTGTTGTGTCATCCTCGTTTGCAGACCTTTCGTAGTTTGGTATTTTCTCCCAAAAACAATAACTAGTTCCCGCATTACCCGCAATTTTTGGTTTAATTGTCACAAACATGTCCATTTCTTCTATGTCCCTATGCATTTGCACAAAGACCCGCACATCCTCCTCCCCCTTTATATATTGTGGATCTACTTGATTGTCTTCCCCTACCAACATCCAATGAGGATAATCATAGGACATAATCATATTGATAAACGAGCCTCAAAAATCAATAGTCATCGCAACCAGATTGACAAGTTCTCCATATGACATACCAAAGTAAATTTGTATTTGCTTTATCTCCTCACCCAGTTTGCGTATGAACGACTACTTTCTAGTTGGCATTTTCATCCAGTTTCCCACCACAACTCTGAATAAGTCTTGAGTACTCAACTGCAAATCATCAAAATAATTACAACAGTTTGTATATTGTCATTAATATATAACTGTTAAACAGAAGCTTCTTTATTACAAATTGGGTTTATTTTTGGGGTACATTGTTCCGTATTAGGGTTTTTCTTTTACTATGGTAAGGGTTTGTGAACGAATGTGTGGGTATATTTGTGGGTTTAATGTTGATTTTAGGGTTTATTGTTTGGGTTTACTATTATCTTATTTGGGTTTTGGTGCCCACTTTTGGGTATATTTGGGATTTTGAGTAGTCAACTACAAATCATCCAAAAATTACATACCATAAATATATATAAGGTGAACAGAACGTTGTGTTTACACTTTGGGTTTATTTTTTGGGTATATTGTTCCGTTTTATTGTTTGATTTTTTACTATGCTTAGTGTCGTTGAGAAAATTTGTGGGTATATTTTGGGTTTAATGTTCGTTTTCAAGGTTAATTTCTTGGGTCTATTATTGTCCTATTTGGGTTTAGTTGTCTCTTTAGGATATATTTTCCAGTTTATGGTCTTATTTTACCGTAATTTCTTCTTAATTCTACCTAACTGTACGAGTAGTTCGTATAACAGAACGAGTAGACCCTATTATTCAATTTAGCCAACAAAAGTTTCTTTTTCCGTCGCTTACTGCTTCAAATCTATCTAGGGATGGGGTGATTTTCGAGGTTTCCGTTCTACTTTTAGATTTCTTATTAGAATTTGTTTTGACAGCTTTAACTCTTTACTGAAGCTCGTTTTAATTTTTTTTTTTTTCATTTTTTACTATTTATCTTCTTCGCAGGTGGGCCTCTCGGCAAGTTTACTGTTTCGAAATAGGATCATTATGTACTACCTTCTCCGCTTAAGTTATTAAGTCTGACAATATATATAACGAGAAAAACTTACAACCGATAATCTTCTTACCCCCTCCACCGGCGCCGCATTTGGTATACCATCCATTGGAGTTGGTTTTTTGTTTCTGCAGAAAAATACCTAAATTACTATCCCTAATATAGAAATGTAGCTTTTCCCTGCTCTTCTTTTGGGGGGGGGGAATTCGATTTATTTCCTCATTTTGTTATGATACAGTTTAGACAAATGGAGAAGACATCGATGATTTGATAGAGGCGCCTGACATCAAAACAGAGACAGCTGGCCTACACTCCTTTTCTTTGTAGCGTGTGTCTCTCACTGAAGAGGCGAGTGGAGATATCAGCGGCGTATTATTTTCAAAAAACCAATTATACACGCGATTGTACATTCACCTAATTTTGTGAATGCTATTGGTATTTCACAAATTAGCCCTCAAATAATATTGTTTGGGTATGAAAGACAAGAATCTATTTAAAAAACTTTAAACAGTGACGTAGTAAATGTATTTTTAATTATGTTTAGTCACTTCCACAAAAGTATCCACAAATTCCACTTTATATAATGCAACAAGTTCAAGTTATTATGGATGAAGAAGTTTGTAACTTAAATAGGCATTTTCACTTAACCAAACAGAATTTAATTTGGTTATTTTAATTAATTATTAAATTTAGTTTGGTTTTTGGTTTAGTAATAATTTTATTTTATATTCCTTCTATTTCTAAACAAATTATATTCTGGAGTTTTTATATAGATTAAAAAAAGTAATTTTTTATTTTATGTATTTTTTTAAAGTGTTTTTATCTAAAACATCAAGCATTTAGAAACAAAATTAAATACTAAAACATCCTCTTTTTCAGAAACAGAGAAAATACTATATTATATAAGTCGTATCGAACCGAACCGAATCAATATATATATATATATATATATATTAAAATTTTCAAATAAAAAAACAAAACTTTAAAAACAAAAAACCGAATCTAAAAACTGAATACCAAATCGAACAAAAATTATATTCGATTCAATTAAAAAAAAAACAATTAAATCGAAAACTAAATAAACCAATCTGGAAAAAAACACCTACAGCAGTAAGTTAGAACGAGCCGACAAAAAAAGTTATTTAAGTGAGGAGGAAATTCACAGATTCTCCAATTTAATGCCACTATATAGATCCATTATTTGATAATAATGCCGAAGAAAAAGCCGATTGGTAATTATAATGGTTCTATTATTAGTTACAAGTTTTCTTCATTTTGGTTATAATTTGATATAATATCTGTGGTGTAAATTAGAGAACCTTCGTCAAGTTGTCTCTCATATAGCGGTGAGAGGTATGAGGAACAAAACCACAGAACTAATAAAATATCTTCTTCTTCTTTTTGTCCTTTTGCGATTTGAGAATCCATCGCCAAATCTTCATTGCGCTAAAAGGAAAAGAAAAAAAAATAAAACAGATCACGATTCTTGGGGACAGATCTGAGATACTTTTAAACCTCGAGCTAAGTTTTGTTTAGATGTGAAAAACTCAAATTAATCTAAACGCTCTGGATAAAGGTATCTTCTTCTTCCCTCACTCTGATTTTTTTGGTCTGTTTTCTTACAGTTTTTTTAGTTTGCTCATACAATAACATAATTTTTGTTGAGTTTGTTCTCTGTTTGAGATTCTATATTTACTTTTCAATATCTTTCTATATCTACCTTAAGTTTAGATCTCTAATTTTTAAAAATTACTGAATAAATTTTTAGAACTAGAACTACACAAATTTTTGAAGTATGGATTTCTAATCAAATTAACATAAAATCATGAAATACTAAACCATGTTGACAAAAATATATATATATACAAAACGAATAATATTATAAATAAAAACACATCAGGATCTCTTCTGAAATGAAAGTAGCTTAAATTCGTTTGGATTGAAAGGTTAGTTGAACTCAGTTTTCAATCTTGATTTAGAAATCCTTAAATCAGATTTGAGGGTTAGTTAAACTTCAATAAATGAACCACCCTGATGTGTTTTAATGTTTCCATGTATTGCAGGGAAGGGAACGGTGAGCTTAATGAGATCCATACGCAAATCAAAACCTAAACTATTATATATAACTCTAGTTGTAATAATTTCAACATGTTTGTTTTGTATCCTAACAAATTTACAAACCATTTCATATCTTTTCCGTCCTCTATGGGATAAACCGCCACCAGCTTTTAAACGCATACCACATTACTATGCAGAAAATGTGTCAATGGCACATCTTTGTAAGCTTCATGGATGGACAAGACGGTCAGAAGCAAGGCAAGTCTTTGATGCGATCATGTTCAGCAATGAGCTTGACCTCCTTGAAGTCAGATGGCGAGAATTGGATCCTTATGTGTCAAAGTTTGTGATATTGGAATCAAACACAAGTTTTACAGGAATCCCAAAGCCACTTTTCTTTGAATCAAACAGGGAGAGATTTGGTTTCGCAAATGAGAAAGTAGTTCATGGAGTTTTTCCAGGAAAAAAAGAGGAGGAGCCTTTCTTGCAAGAACGGAAACAGCGGGTTGCAATGAACAGGTTACTCCGAGAATCAGGTGTTTCGGATGGAGATGTGGTGATAATGTCAGATGCAGATGAGATTCCGAGTCCACACACTGTGAAATTTCTTCAATGGTGCGATGGGATACCTAATGTAATGCATCTAGAGTTGAGAGATTACAGGTATTCTTTTGAATTCCCAGTCGATTATAGTAGCTGGAGAGCATCTGTTCATATATACAACAAGAAATGGACTCAATACCGTCATTCTCGACAAACCGACCTGATATTATCTGATGCGGGTTGGCATTGTAGCTTCTGTTTCAGACGTCTAAGTGAATTTGTTTTCAAGATGAAAGGTTATAGTCATGCCGATAGAGTCCGGCGTAAGGAGTTTTTGGATTATTCAAGAATACAAAACCTTATATGTAAAGGATATGATCTCTTTGACATGCTTCCTGAAGAATATAGCTTCAAAGAATTGATTAGCAAAATCGGACCTATCCCGCCTTCTGCATCTGCTGTACATTTACCCGCCTTTCTTATTCGCAATGCTGCTCGCTTTCAGTTTCTTCTCCCCGGAGGCTGTCTCCGACAATCTTAGTTTTCTTTTCTCTTTTCTTCATCATTTACTAAAACTCACAGTAATACATGCTTTTTATTTGGAAACACACATCATTTATGTTTATTCATATTTTTACTAATCATCATACACTATATAATTAAAAAAAAATATAAATACAAAAATTTACAATGTAACTTTTTTAAAAAATTATAAAAGTAAAAGTTATCATACTAGTCAATTATTTCTTTAAAAAAGATAAATGCTTTAAAGACCACTCCAATAAATTTGGTTCTAAAAGTTGCCTTTTTCAGTTTTTCTGAAAATATTTTCAAATATTCTTTTTTCTGTTATTACATATAATTTTCAGACTTTATAATTCAAAAATTTTAATTTAAGTTTATTACTTTAGGTTTGGGTTTATTTTTTGGATTTAAGGTTTAATTTGAGCATTTGAAGTTTTAAATTTAGTTTTGTAGTTGTTGTAACACATGTGAAGAGAACATAAATGCACACACAAAAAATATATACATAAATTATAGTAACGTAAGAACACAAGAATTGGTTATAAATAAGGCTAGTTTTCAAAAGGGATAGTTTTAGACTAGATATCCGGGTTTGAAAACAAGAGTATATATAGGGTCTACCCTTGTCCCATTACCATAGACTTGTGGGCTTCACATAGTTAGACTCAAATAATGTTACTAAGTGCAAGAGCCTGGAGCTCATTACAAATTCAAGTCATATTTTAACAAATTTTCATCTTGACTTGAATCTCGCAAAATAGTACTAAATGTACAAAATGAATTAGATGTACCAAACTCTTTCTTTTTTCTCATATACCCAAAAAGTTAGATGATATTTCTTATGGAGCCTGATGTCTTTTCAAAGGCGTGACGTTCTTCAAGAATGTAATGCTCCTTCTAGATTCTATGCCTCGTCAAAGACATGATATCCTTTCGAAAACCTGATGCTCTTTATCAACAATTGATTTCCTTCCCAAATAGCAGACTCAATACATATTCTTTTTCAACAGAGCCTACATTTTGATCTGTTAGAGACTTAAACTTTTTTTCAACAGAGCCTACATCTCGATCTGCTAGAGACTTAAACTATTTTTCTGATAAACTTGCCGATCTTTACATTCATATCAAACATCTCTTCACCAAATCACAAATGCAATGCTCTTATACCAAATAGTTATAACAAATGTGAAGAGATAAACAGAAAAGATGACAGAAAATATAAGAACACAAGAATTCATCATGGTTCGCCAAATTAGCTACATTCGCATTTAAAGAAGAAAATTTATTAAAGAGGCTAGTTTTGAGAGTGTTTAAATATAGTCCCAGACTAGATATTAAGGTTACATAACCGAAGTAACTAAGTACAAAAACATGGAACCCATTACGTATTCAAGGCATATTATAACAGTGGTATTTTTGGAAAAAATGACTTATTAATATTTTTAGTAAATAAAGTTTGTGATATTATTTTTGTCTCAACAAATCATTTTTTTTAATAAAAAATCCCTAATAAAATAATAAGTTAATTTGGAATGTTCGAATGGTGATAGAGAATTATATATTATGGTATATATTTCATATTTAGGACGTTTCAATACTTGATTAGGTTTGAGAAAGTCAAATTTTTATTTATTTTACCCGACATGTGTTTGATGAAATTATTTGGAGAATTTAAATTTATGTTTATATCTTTTAAGAGAAGTTGGCTATGATGTTTTGTGAACTTAGGCGCCCAAGTATAATGTATGTGAAATGAGAATTGATCCATGAAAATATAGATCTTGTTAATTGATCTAGTCCTAGTGTCTATTTGAATTTTTTTTTATTGCTCTTTTGACCTTTCTACAATTGTGGATCGACACATTACAATGGCTTAACGTGTGATATGCCGTTGTCAGATTGTTAAAGAGAGGTTTGTATTATTTGCTAGATTTTAATTCTTTGTTAATGCTTATGTCTCCTATTGTTTAAGATTAATTAGGATTCTATATAGTCTGTTGTGTGATACATTTGTCCTATATGAATTCAGTACCCTAAATGGTACATCGATAAGACCAAGTACGTGTGGTAGTTTACCATCAAAGTTTAGGAAAATGCATTTCCAATAAGTTTTGGAAATCTAGGGGACCTCTTTTATTTTGTTTGATTTTCATTTCCAATAACTTTTCTTTGTTTTGTAGGATTTGAAAGGATGCTAACTAGAATCCCATGTACTCGAACTATCTCACTTATGTATCTTTTTGACTGCTATGACGTGTGTGGACTTAGTCACTATATGACATTGTTATTTCAATCGTCACACGATCCAGAATGGGTAGGTTTTGCAAGAGCCCACTTGGTACCATGATTAGCTAATGTGTATGACTTGTTGACACTCATTCACCCATATTCCGCTTCATCCCAACATTATGATAATGCTTTATCTCTGAATGGATCGAAAACTTTGACATATGTGCTTATTTAAGGATTTATTCCTTCAACTTCTTATTGTTTGGCACACAAACCCAATCATTTCATTGTTCGGTTTTGTATTTAATTACCTTTTTCATTTTGGAAAACTTTCTTTATATTCCCATCCTCGTTTGGAGCAATATGATTCCTTGTAAGAAATCTACTTGATATGTTTACGCTCAATTCTAAAGGCTCTTAATCCCTCCAAATTGTATTCAAATGAAATATTTTAATTATACGGACCACTACTTCGGATTCCCTTTGCGCATCTACATCCAACATTATGCATTAGCGACTAAAATTACACACATGTCCTTTTTCTTATATATAATTTGCGTAGAGTGAAAATATACTCGTATTCATTTGGTTTGCGAAGTAGCTGCAATTATTCACAAACATACATGAAGGAAATTATCCTACCCATTATTTTGAAATGGTAGCAGTGGTGCAAATATTTTTAGTAAATTTTCCTTTCTTGAATGATATGTAAAATTCAAGTTGTAGTCAGCTACAAATCTCACTAAACGATTCATGGACTAAGCCATGCTCACAAGTGCATAAATCAGATTTCGCACCGTTGATTTCCGTTATTTAAAGAATGTCGAGAAATCTTAACTTTCCTAGAGGTCCCGTTTTTCTACTAAGTCAAAACGTTTACAAGATTAGAACATGATAATATAAATAATACTACAAATATTGAATACGAGATTGCAAATAAAGAGAGAGCGATACGAGTTCTTATTTCAAAATTTGCGTATGAGCGTGTTACAATCAGATGATAGTCTTGGCCACAAGAGCTATCGGCGAGTATCCTAGTTCTAACAATCGAAGACGATACACCTAACTGAATCGCAACTCGCTAACAAATAGGAAAATAACCTAAAGCTCTAAGTGTTTAATTGTAGAGAAAAACGTCCCATGTTTCCTTCCTCCTCATTTCTCTTATATGGACTTCCAAGGTCGGTCCACTTTCCTTTTCTGCCTCATATTCGAGTTCATCCTTCCACAAAAATCTTCCTTTTCGATTTTATCCTTTCATGGAAATATTCATTTTCGTACTTGAGCTTATCTTTCTTCAAAAATATTATTTCTTAGATTTTTAAACTTTTTCCATTTTTACGATTTGCGACACTAGGATAATCCATCATTTTTTTTTGGGTCGAATCTCGTATGAAATCGTAAGTGGGCTGTTATCGCGTTTTAGAACTATTTGGGCCATTTTTTGTTTAGACAATTTTTACGATTTCAATCAGAGAACTGCTCTCTCGTACGATGATACAATGCTGGTTAAGCGAACTAATAATGTCAAACTTACATGTGAGATAACGTTGGCGTATAAGTTAGCCGTTATCGTTTTATACGATTGATAAAAAGGAACACGTCTTCGTGACTATTCCGGAGAATGATAACATTAATTGCATACCTGAGATAATCCTTAGTGTTTAGGAAAACCACTATTATTTTATATGATCAAAGTTTGTATGAAATATTTTTACGATTATTTTTCAAATCCTAGAGAATGATCGTATAGATAAGATAACTCTAGTGTTTAAGTTAATCGTTACAATTTTATACGATTAATTCGGAGTTTATACGAAAGAAATGAGTTTTACGATATTTATTGTAGAACTCCAACGGAAACTCGAAATGATACGAAATGAGAGACGACTTTCCAAGATATGTTCTACTCGTCCATGGGTGAGTAGAATGTGTGAATTTCTACTTGTCCATGGGCGAGTAAAAATCGTAGGTTTCTACTTGTCCGTAAACGATTAGATTCAGAGCCAGCGCATTTGTTTGGAGATTGCAGTTGTCTCTTGTTGTTCCGAAATATATCCCTTGAGATCTTTCGGAAGTCTCGGGCGTTTATTCCGAATTTACCGTTTTTGACCCAAACAAGCCTGAGAAATATCCTTATTTTAATAGCATTCTTTGGCCTTGGAAAATCTTGAATTGATCTATCTTTTCTATATCCACTAACACTCTTTGATTTGAACTTATGTAGACTAAGAATTTGATGCTCATTTTTCAAAAGTTGCACTTACTAAGCTTAGCACATAGCTTTTTGTTCCTTCTACATTTTCATCACAGCTCTTGAATGATCTTTACTTACTTCTTGGTCTTTTGAATAGATGAGTATATCATCTATGAAGATTACCCAAACTCATCTAAGTGATCTCAAATATTCTCGTTCATCATCTTCATGAAGGCTACTGATAAACAGAGATTTTCTAATCTATTGTCTAACAAATACCTAAGTTTAATTATGTCATTAAGCACTTAGGATATCATCCGGTAAAGTCCAACTCATTAATCATATGTGAATCATGTTTAGTCTAAGCCATTAAGATTCTTGGTTCAAACATTCAAACATACACAATTTAAGAAAGTCNATTGATTTTGGTCATTAAATGAATTCATGTGGTGTCTAATTCTATCTATTAAGCTAAACCCTTAGTCTAAATTCCAGAACCTAGACTAATCCACTTACATGGCACTAATCCTTTCCTTAATTATGCAATCTAAAAAAT
>OVBE01006907.1:0-19172 GCA_900406425.1 Iberis pinnata | reverse complement strand
CTGTATCGGTCAAGCCTGACCGATATGTTTGACCGATATGGTCATATCGGTCAGGTCGTGACCGATATGCTGACCGCTATTTTCTCCTGTCCGAAATCANTCCTATCACCTGAAACATGATAATTCACATGCAAATGCAACCTATATGTGCCTAAATGCTAGTGAATCTACCTAAATGGATGCGGAAAAAGGCTAAAACCGAGTGAAAATACAAGTATATCAGTGCTTAATTCTTCTTGCATTGCTGCAGTCAACGTTGGATCTTTTAAAGCCTATGTTACTGTTCTTGGCTGAGGAAAAGAGATCTTGTGTGTTAAGAGTGCATATCTTGGGTTTGCTTTAAAAATTCCAATCTTTGATCTTGTTGTAATTCTGTGTACAGGTTGAGGTTCAGGTGTTTGAACAGGCTGTTCTTCTGCTTGTATTGTTGATGTTTGTTGAGCTGGTGGCGAACTCGCTGCAGTGTATGTCCTGTCAGGTGATAATTGAGAGTTGTTGCCTATAGGAATGGGAATAAAGCCCACCGTACACTCAGAAATCTCATTATCACTTGAAGTAGATATAGCAGATGACTGTTGAGTAGGTGCATGTTCTATATTTCCAGTGTTTTTGGGTGATGATCTTGTGTTGGCTCGCTATCTTGTATTGGTATTGTAGGAGTATCTTGATTAGCTTGTGTTGCAGTTGGTACCATCTTGATCCATGCATTTTTGAGAGGTGTGTTATGTGGTTCTCTGAGGTGTGCATAGATAGAGGTATAAGGGAAGGCTAATTAATCAAAGACAACATGTCTACTGATGTATACTCTGCCTGTAGGGGGATACATGCATCTATACCCTTTATACTTGTAGTTATACCCTAAAAATACACATTTACGAGATTTTGGATCAAACTTGTTGGCTGCATAATCTTTGAGAATTGGGTAACAAGCACATCCAAAACTTCTGAGTGCAGAATACACTGGATATTTTCCATGTAAAGCTTCAAATAGACTTGTTTGATTGTCCAGGATAAATGAAGGAAGCAGGTTGATCAGATAGTTGGCAGTAAAGAAGGCATCAACCCAAAATTTCTTGGGAAGATAACTGATAGGTCTAGAATTTAATCCTAGTCTATTACTGCAGAGAACANTCAATGTAGCAACGATAGGGTATCGAATCCACAGAGACCAAAATAGTACACGATTCAGTTTCAATTCAAATCTGGCTAAAGCAAAAATAATAAGATTGATGGTTATCAAAACAGTAAATTATAATGGTTTAAAACTTATTAAATAAAAGCGTCAGGCATCAGGGAAACCACAGGTAATCATGATTGAAAGTCAATTTATCATGTAGAGATTTTCTTTGAAAATAGTTATCAACATGAAAGACATGGATGGTTCAATCACCTCCCGGAGTATTACACCCTATGTTCGAATTATCAGAGACAAACTCCCGCCATCTTTTAAATAACAAAACATGCTTTACAGATTAGATTCAATTGCTCATAAGCAATCAAGACAACACTCTCGCAAGCAAAATCACTTATTCATCTAAACTATATCTAACTTCTAAACCAAATCCCTTTGTGTTTATCAGTCGAATATCAATGAACTAGTTACCTACTCTAATTCATGCATTAATAACAAGTCTAGACTAAGAACCTAACAATTATTAACCTTCATGATAAATCTAACAATCAAACCCTGAATTCCCTGGGAAACCTTAAAACCTAACTATGGAACTACTCAGACATTGACATGCAAAAACAATTCAATATCAAAGAAGAACACATATTTAAATTAGATATTGATAAATAAAAGGGTTCAGAAATCTTCTCCCAAATACAGATTTTCAGAATCTCTTCTCCCTCAGTAATTCTCTCATAAATAAGATAAAGCTTAGATCTAAAAACCTAAAATATAATGTATATATAGGCTAAAAAAGTAAAATAACGGAAATAGGAAAATTGGGGTAAACTTGAGGACTTGATTGCAAATTTTGGAAATTTTCTACTTATTCTTGGGTATTCCATGAGAATTTTCTCGATCGGGCACTTCTTTTCCCAATCGTGCACTTCTTTGTATTCCTGCGCGATCTTCTTCTGTGAGTCTTCAGTAAAACATGCATAACTTTTGATTACACCGATGGATCGACTTCAAACCACTTCCATATGAAAGCTAATTCACGTGGCTATCTTGTGTCAAAATTTAAGCTTCATCCATCGGTGGGAACATCTTCAAACATTGCTATACTTTTAACCCTTCTGCTGGACTCTGCATCTGCATATATCAATTTGCATCCGTTTCGTGCATAAATTCGTCTTTTTGTTCCAAAATGATCCAAATACCTAGAAAACCTGTAAAAGATATCAAATTTCAAGGAACACACTCAGATAACGCTTAATAGCAAACATAAATGCTCACTAGAAAGCGTTAAACCGAGTTACATCAGTAACTTTGGAACAACATTGTCATTCCCGCTTAATTATATGCATATGCTTTCTTTCAGCTAGGCCATTCTGCTGTGGCTTGTGTATTCTAGAGTTTTAAAGATGAGTTAAAAAGATATTGTTAGTGAATTCACCACCTCCATCACTTTGAAATGTGCCAATTTTTGTCTGAAATTGTTTTTCAACCAGTTTTTGAAAGGAAATAAAAGTCAAGCAGAATTCTGATTTCATCTTCAAAGGATAGAACCAACAATAAAGAGAGTAGCTATCAATGACGATTACATAAAAACAAAATTCCTGAACATAAACTATTAGAGAGGGACCCCATATATCACTGTTGGATAGGGCCCTTCTGGCCCATTAGAAGGGCCCAAAAGATGAATGTCGATCAGCCCGGCAAAAAGCCCAACAACAGCCCATATCAGAATCCATGGGTCGGCAATGAGTCGACTTGTGAACAGGAGGCCTACCGTCGAACGTGAATAGGAGACCTACGCGCCGAATGCTGAACGTGAATAGTTAACTTACGAGTCCTACCGCCGCTTCAACTGCCCCGTACGAACGGACTCCATTACACTATAAAATAGGGTCAGAGATCAAAAGAGAGAGGGTTGGTCTGAATGAAAAGAGGAGAGAAGTTAGAGAGAGAAAGAAAATATATTCGAGCTCATTTAACTTGTAGACGACCTCAAACCCTTCTTGTAAGAACCAAAGTTATTAGGGAATTATAACCCATAACCCAACAATCAAAGTGTATCCTCTCTAATGGTCTTGATGCAGAGAAAGCATATGCAGTGAAAGGAAGTCTGGCACTCTTTCCTAGTGGACAGGCTGCACACATTTCATTTGTTTACTTATTGAAAGTGATAAACTTTTGTCTTGCAAGGTACTAGAGAACTTCATTGTTAGGATGTCCAAGCCTCCTATGCCAAACTTCATCACTGGTGGAGATTTGTCTGGTTGAATAGAAGGCTTCTATCTGCGGATTCTCCAGTAAGTACAGCCCTTCAAGGCTTTTTCCTAGAGTCAGGACTTTCCTGTGTTGTTTTGTCCTTTACAATCACATTGTTAGAGTCAAAGGTGAAGGCACATGGATAATCAGAGGTAACTTTTGAAACAGACAGAAGAGATTTTGCTATACTTCGACATACAAAAACATCATTAAGGGGAATAGTACCTGAGGTAGAAGGGAGTTGAGCTGAGCCTATGTGAGTGATTGGAAGAAAGTTCCCATCACCAACCATCACAGAGTCATTGCTAGTATATGGTTTGATTTGATTCAAGCGTTGGGGATTGTTGGTGATGTGTGCAGTGGCTCCGGTATCTGGGTACCAATCACTTCATGAGTTGTCTGTCACATCTGTGATTCTCATTGCTGTCAATGCAGTTGATACATCTTCATATTGATAGCTATTATCAAACATGTGCCAGCATTGAATGGCTGGATGACCAACTTTACCACATATTTGGCAGATTGGTCTGGTCTCTGTAGAGGTAACGACTCTTTGGTTTGAGATTTGCTAATGAAAGCCACGGCCTTTTGTTAAGAACGACCTTCTGCCTCTGCCTCTATTTCTAGATCTTCCATACTGATCAGATCTTCCATACTGCTGGCTTCTGTTTCTATTTTCATAGTATCTTGTATTATCAGTTACAGCAGTGTGGAAGGCTACGTGAGGTGTAACATTTGGTGTTTCTATATATTTCATGAGCCTTCCTTCAAATCCCAACAGCTTGAAAGTTACATCTTCATAAGTTGGTCCTAGAAAGAGATCCATAGAGCCTTCAATAGAGGTAATGATTGGTTCATACTCTCTACTGAGACCATGTATTGCAGAGAAAATCTTCATCTTTTCAGTAACTGGACTTCCAACAGATACAAGTTGGTCACAGTAGTGTTTAATCTCCCTGAGGTACTCAGGCATGGACTTTTCTCCCTTTTGAATGATTTGTAGACGGCGTTGGATCTCAAAAGTATGAGATGAGGACACGCGGTTGAAATAGTTTGCAAGAGCTCTCCAAACCTCCTGAGATGTCTTCGCTCCAACCACCACACTCATGATTTCTTCAGAGAATGAACCAAGAAGCCATGACATGACGAGTTGGTTAGCTTGTATCCAAGATGCATAGTTAGGATTTGGTATTTCATTGACTCGTTCTTCAATCAAAGGAACAGTAAGAGTTGCTGCAGGTTTTGGAAAATCTCCATTGATAACAAGGATTGTCCAGAGAGAAAAGTCTCAAACTGTGATTTCCACAAGATGCAGTTTTTATCTGTGAGTTTGATGGTAACACATTTAGAGATATTAAGACTAGGACATTGATAGAGCGCAGAATTTGCATCCATGGCTCTGATACCATACAAATCAAGAGAAAGATGAAACTTTTGTTTATTTGATTTTCACTGATTCATTCGATTACAGAGGTTTGATTCTTATACAAAAAGGTAGTGATGTAATCTACTGACACTTTGTTTATCACATTAATTCATCAATCCCTAGAGAATCAAACCGGTTATGCATTGGGACTGATGAATCCGTACAAAATTTCTTCTTTTCCTTTGTGCTCACTCTGTTTTTGTCTTCTTCGCAGGTTGTAGATGATCGTTTCCTCGTGGGCTCAATATTCTGCTTATGTTGGGCTTGTTGGTTTGTCGACTTGTGTTGCTGAGCTAGATAGTTTGAAGACTCTGTCTCAAATGGTGTCTTCACCTTAATATGTTTCATGATTTTTAGATCAACTGAAATACAACAGAATTGCGCGGGTGTTAACCAATCAATCACAATGCGACGTAAAAAAATGAATAAAAAATCTTTTTCTAATTGTTTCTTTCAACTTATAACTTCTCATCGTTTCTTGTTTCTCCGGTGGCTTCGGCCGCCGGAATCTTTTTATTTTATTTTTTACATACATTTGTTTCAATTTTCTCTTTCTACAAGTTCGATCTTGTACATAAACACATCAAATTTCTTTTGGAGATCCATATGAGATTTGATATGTTTGTGTTGATTTTCTCTTTCATATAGTGTTTTCCATTGATCGAACTGTTGCACACGCATGCTTCTATCTTCCGGCGTCTTTCCATGGAAATATATGCTCTGTTTTATGATTATCTTCGATGAATTTTTCGGATTTTTTCAACGTGTTAGATCCAAAAATCAGAATCTTAAAACACCATGGTTGGGTGTAAAGGAGAAGATTTTTGATATTTTGTTATGTTTGAACTTTTTTCTATAAAAGAACTATTTGGTTAAAGGGGCATATAAGCGGTTATGATTCAGATGTTATGATTCAAATGTTAGATCTAATTTGTTTGTGGGAAGTCCTTCGTTTTCTCATATGATGTATAAGTGCGATCGGAAATATGATGACTACACTCTTTGTATCAAACATGTGGATTTTACAAATGTGGAAACGATAATGATTTCGTGGGATTTCGAATTAGAATTTTCAACAATGAACTCTGATGCAGAATGATTGGAACGAAAATAATATGGGTTTCTAGACGATTTGGCGATTATTAATCATCTCGACTTGGAATACGAATCATATTAGAGTGAGATCGGTTTCAAAGAAAGAAAATAACAGTGTGTGTCACTATGTTAGCAAGTATGGTTTATCTTCAATAAATTTATTTCTTATGTTATATTGTCTTCATTGTATGACTTATCTATATGTTGATGTAATAACTTATCTTTGAAGTTCTATAACTTTGTAAAATCGTTTTGATATTAATGAAATGAAGTTAAAAAGAAAAAAAAAATCAATCAATCACATTCCAATATTACCAAATACATAATGGTTACAGTGGAAACACACAAAATTGACAAAGCAAACCATTAAATAAAATAAACGTAGCAAACCAAAAGAAAAGAAAATTAGTATGTGACTAATGATATACCTTCGTCACTTATTCAACAATCAAACGGGAAAAGCATTAGATGAAATTTTCTCATATCTTGTTCTGAAGATAGAGATTTGACCACATCAACATTTAGCGACGACAATGGCAATGCAACTCGGTGCCTTCCTGTTCGCATTTTCCACAAAATTGTTTCCCAAATGCGTTCATGCAACATTGGTTACATGTTTCGGTGTCACATGGTTCCCCACCTGCGCATTCTCCTTTGAACATCTTGCATGTCTTGGCCTCGCTCTTTGTTAATTCTGTGCGTAAATATATTCAGTCATTTTTCAACATATATATATATATATATATAACATTGTGGTATGTTTAATTCTACTTATATATACAGGTTGCCAAAAAATAATATATATATATATAGATACAATAACCAAATCTATTTACCGGTTGAAACCAATAGAACGATGAGCACCATAAATGTGAAGCATGTAGAGTTGATGATTCTTGCCATTTTCTTAGTTTCTTTTGATTGATACTTCCTTTTTATAAAAAGAGACTATTGTTTGCTTCTATTTGCATTGAGAAGAAATTAATGTGGTATTTATACTGAAACTTCATTGACTTTTTCATAAGTTATTCGTTAATTTTAGTTCGAATGTAGTATATTATGTGCAAGATGGTTCTTTATAAAATATTATTTAATTTAATATAGACTTCAGCCGGCCAAAAATATTCTATATACATCCATAATTGCCACATTATGACAACATCACTAGTTTCTTTATTTAACAAATATTTACTAATCAAAATATATAGCAAGAAAACAAAAAAACTTCCAACGGATATCAGAGAAAACCAGTAACTATCCAATTATGTCGGATTCCATTCGATTTTTCTCCTAATCTTAATTGGGCCAAAACATTTAGACCATGTACAAGAATGAATCTTAAGTGATTCTTGTTAATTTCTTAAACTAAAAATTAAATAGAAAATGGTTAATTAAAGTAAATAAACGAAGAGTCGAGTCTTAAAAAAAGAAATTTCGGATCTGCTTAAGATGCGCCAAGTGTCAAAAAATCATTGGTTAACCAGAAAAAAAGAATTAAATCGCAGACACCCTTTCTCGTGTAAAAAAAAAAGGACACATGCGATAGACGATTGAAGATGATTGAAAAGGATGCGCCAGCTTCTCCGGCTTGATTTTCCGGCGAAATCAAGTCTGTGATGATTGAAGACATAAAGATAAGTGTCTCTTTCTTCTATATTGCATATATTCGGTGTGAAAGTAGGGATTAGGGTTGGATTTTATTTCAATTTCGATTTGGGAAAAATGACCAGATTTGATTTCGATTTGTGTCTGTTTTGTTCAATCAGTTTTTTGTGTTTGTTTTTAATAAGATGAAGAATCTGTGTCTGGTTCAAATCTGTTCAAATCAGACAATAATCTTACTTCTGCAGAAGATAGAACTACTCAATCTCTGCTCACTTGATTTTGTATTCTTGATTGATTGTTTCTATTTCTCTGCTTCGATGTTGTCTGTTTGCCTTTCTGTAGTATCAACATTAATCCAAAATCATTAAGCAGATTTTCTTCATTGCTACACAATGTTTCTTGTGTAGAGAGATTACATATACATTGTTAATCATGATTTATATCTTATTCCTTCACAAAGCAAATCAGTTTAATGTAGAGTTTTTCCAGAACACCATGATTTGTATTAAGAGATTCTGTTATTTTGAATTTTGCTCCATTGCTCTGCGTCTTCTTCTTATGAATTTTGAGTATTCCTCTCTTTCGTAGTTTACAAGTAATCACATAGTGAAATAAGTGAATGTTTGTGTCTTTGGTAGGACCATATCTCCACACATTAGTATCAGAGCTTTGTTGGCGAAGAAAGACTCAAGTTTTGTCATAAAGCTTCAAGCTTTGATGAGAATGATGACACCTTTTTATCAAGATATGGCTATTGGAAGTGCAAATCGAAAAGGTTTTCGGAATGAAGAAGATTCTTACGCATATGAAGGATTAAAGCAAAATGAAACCAAAATCACTTATGACTCAAATCTTTAAGTCAAATTAGCCATGTACTGCTGCAAGTTAGAAAAGGTAATTTTGTGATGTTATGAGTTTATTTTCTGGTTTATTCATGTTTTGCATAGCAGAAGGAATGTATTAAGAACAAAAAAATTATGGAATTTAAAATGGTTTATGAATCCAATTGGTTTAGATTTGAAATGTAAATTTTTTTTTTTTTTAAGAATCTCATGCTTCTTAACCATTGGAGGTAAAAAAATTAAAAATCTAAACAAAAGTTTGTTAATCATTAAATTGATTATTAAATTGCTTAAAAACCACATAATGGTTTTTACCATTGCACATGCTCTTAGATGGCCAATGATATTCAAATGTTACAGTGGTCGTGTGAAAATTTTGAAGTGAACCCGTTCGATACAGAATATATGGGATCGTATCTAAACTTGTAGTTTCAATCTTTAGACCAGCAGGCTAACAGATGGTATCTCCAATGTATCTAAAAAAAATAAACTTTACAAATGCACATATCTTAATCTAAAATGTTAATATACAAAACAATCTAAAATTAGTACCTAAATGATGACAAATAAATATCAAACCTATATGAAACTCAAAACCAAAAGAGGCATAATCATGCAATATATACACTTATTACTCCATTATGCCTCAACTACATTTTAGGCTCCAAGTTCAAAGAAATTTCCTGTCTCTGTGCTCCGCTGACAAACACTATTCTGTGATAGTTTGGTTAACTCTGTCAACAATATCCAAATGCCAAAAAATTGAGTCTATCTTTCACATGTAATGCTAANTAAAAGCAAAAAAAAAAAAAAAAAAAAACTTTCAGACAACTTTAGATGTTTATCTTTCACATGTAACCACTTTGTCATCTTAATTAGATAGTGATCTTCCCAAAAACAGAAAATACAACAAAAATCGATCTCTTTGGTGAACTTCGTATTTATCGGTCCTTGCTCAGAGTCACAAAGCAATGTAACTAATTTAGAACATTTTTGTCCAATCGACTCATCTAAATCTTTGGATTTGCATTCGCTCTATCTTGAAGAATTTTGTGTTCTAGTTCCTATTATTTTATCTTATAGTGCTAATCCTAAAGTTTCCTAAAGTCCTATTAATGGTAATAGGATTGAGTAATCTAATGGAATTATGGTTGTCAAAAAAAAAAAAAAAAATATCATAAAAATATATTGGTATATTTTATTCATCATTAATAATTCTTTATCCATCTTCCATACATTTTGTAATTAAGTTCTCTAATTAAATTGAAAATCGTCATCATAAAAATATACGTTTTTGCATGTAGTAAAACTTTAAAAAAATAATTAGATGGCTAGCATTAATCGTCATCATAAAAATTACGTTCACTAATTTCTCTCTTTTGCATGTAGCAACAGAGAGAAAAACAAATTGCACTCAATTTGATGGCTAGCATTAATATTTTGAAGTCATCGAATTTATTTTCAAAGTTTGATCAAGGTACTGCTCTTCAAGCTAATTACATTATTCAGGGAAAAGAGTATATAATGGGTTATTATTTAGCTGATGGCATTTATCCGAAATGATCAACTATTGTTCAAACTATAAGTAATCCACAAAGTCAAAAAAAAAAAAATTGTTTGTGGCAAGACAAGAAATATGTCGTAAAGATGTTGAACATGTCTTTGGAGTTCTACAATCCAAGTTTGTAATTATAACAGAATCATCATGTTACTAGAAAAAAGAAGTGTTGCATGACATAATGATAGTTTGCATTATAATGTATAACATGATAATAGATGACAGACGTAATATCAATGATAAAAAACTTAAAACAGAAATGTAGGTAAGAATTAAGATAATATATAATATTAATTATATTATAATATAAAAAATTTAAATAACAAAAAACGTTATTACGTTCTATATAGAATGAAAATTACCAATTTTGATTAAATTTTTTAACTAAACAAAAAAAAGATTAGGCTTATGGAGTTCAACTAAACTCGAATGTAAACTTGAAGCAACTATATTTTGACAAAGTTGTGTAAGATATGAACTTAAATATTTTTCAACTCAGATATGGGTTATTAAACCGCTGCTAGGTGTAATGGATATGTTGGGATAGTATATAATAAAAAAAAAGATTGTTTCAGCTAATGGGTCTTCTTAACGTGTGGTAGAGTGTTGTTTCACATCTTTTTAGGTCTTTGTAATTCATTTCAGAGGAAGTGAGTGTCAATTTTGCTCAAAAATAAAGCTCATTTATGATGAAACTAATCTATTCTAATAACTGTGAATAAAACAAGCATTTAAAAGAAATACAAAATAGCTGAAAACAGAGACTATTACTTTGACTAAAAGTTTGTTTCTAAGAAGTAGCAACAGATTCAATTTATTCGACGTTCCCTCTATTGAACTCAACTATATCAAGAGCTTAGTTCACTTGCTTCATTCCAAATGTCTCTATGTTCCTGTGACATGTCACCATCTTTATAGGTTTATCATGATGTTTGCCAATTGTCCCTTCGTGTTGCAGTAGACTAGCTTCACAATGTTTTTTCTTGTCAAATCTCTAAGAAAATGATATCACACCCTTATGTGTTTAAAAATTTCGTGCCTCACTGCATTCTTTGACAGTTTGATCGTAGAAGTGTTATCGCATAATAACACCAATTCTTCAGTTTGTTCATGTATGATCTCCTTTAGTTTCTTCTTCATCCAGATTGCTTGATACACACAAGACACAACTGCCACATATTCAAATTCAGTGGTGGAAATCGTCACAATGGGATATTTTCACGAGAACCATGTCACAGCTCCTCCACCCATTAAAAAATATATCCGAATGTGGTTCAGTTATCATCGAAACAACATGCATAGTCACTGTCAGTATAGCCAATAAGATCACTGTTTCACCCCGTTTGTACCAGATTACAAGCTCCATTGTTCCCTTCACATATCGCACAATCCTCTTTGATGTAGCGAAGTGAAAAGAAGTAAGATTAGCCATAAATCGATTAATCATACTTACAAAAAACATCATATCAGGTCGTGTGGCCGTAAGATACATTAAACTCTCCAAAATTTGTTTGAACAATGTTGAGTCAATCTTCTTCCCAGTTTCATCACGACAAATCTTCTGTCTTGGCACAATCGGATTGAAAACTGAGTTATAACCATGCATATCAAACCTTTCAATTACTTATGTTGCATACTTTCTCTGGCATATGAAAATTCCATCGTTTGTCTAAATCACCCCAATCCCCATAAAGTATCTCATTCTTCCCAAGTCTGTCATGTCAAATTCCTTTTTCATTAAACACTTGAACTCATTTAGCATTCCATCATCATTGCCATTGAAAAATAAATCATCAACATACACACTTACAATCAAGATGTTACACCCTTGTTCTTTGATGACCAGAGTGTGTTCACTGGGACTACTTTTGAACCCCTCTTTGATGAAATAGTTTCAATACGACTGAATCTGGCCCTTGGTGCTTGCTTCAGTCCGTAAAGAGCCTTGTGAAACTTGTAGACCATGTCTTTCTTTTCAGGAATCTCATATCCTTTTAGTTGTTTGATATTACTCGGTTTTAATGAATAATAGTGGGCATTTATGTTTGCTACTATGCATTATTCCGAGTGTTTTCTTTGCCTATTTGGTAGAATTTCAGTATTCTAGGTGTTCGGGTCGAAGCAAAAATGATGCATTTCAGGAGATTTCAGGAAGTTTCAGAAGAATTAGAAGTTGCAGACAAAATTGATCGATCGGGCAGGTGATATGCCCGATCGAGCAGATGTTCCTGGAAAAATACTAGATTTAAGATCGATCGAGCAAAAGCCAAAGAGTCGAGCAAAACTGAGATGTGCCCAATCGGGCAAACACTTGCTCGATCGAACAGATGTACCGAAGAGAATATGGAGTTTTCCTTATTGAAAATCAAGTCCTCAAGCCTATCATGTTTTCCATATTTTATTATTTTACTTTTTTAGCCTATAAATACAATGTGTTTTAGGCCTTTAAACCTAAGTTTTATTGGGAGACGAATCATGAACCTTTGTGGAGAAGATTTATGAACCCTATTTTATATCTATTCTTATTTTAATTATGTGTTCTTCTCTGATTTTGTATGTTTATGCTTTGCAATGTATGAGTAGTTCACTAGTTAGGTTTTAGGGTTTCCTAGGGAAACCAGATTTGAATGTTAGGTTTAACTTTGTAGGATTGAATTTGTTAGGTTCTTAGTCTAAATTTGTTCTCAATGCACGGATTAGCTTGATCACCTAGTTCATAATTTTAGGTTGATAAATACAAAGAGATTTGATTTAGAAACCTGAACTAATTTAGATGAATAAGTGTTTTTACTTGCGAGAGCATTGTTTTAAATGCTTATGAACAATTGAATCTGATTGCAGTACATGATTGAATTGCTTTAAAGACGGCGAGAGTTTGTCTCTGGCAATTCGAGCATAGGGTTTAAAACTCCGAGAGGAGATTATTCTTTATTTGTTTTTCACGTTGAGAACTATTTTCAATCACAATCTTTCATGTTAACTTGACTTTAAACCTGGATACCTACGGATTTCCCTAATGCCTAGCGTCTTTTATATTATAATTTTAAACCGCTTTTATTTGCCATTTTGAATTCGTTACAACAATCTATTATTCTTGCTTTAGCCAGATTTGAAGTTAAAACTGAACGTGTACTTTCTGATCTCTATGGATTCGATATCTTTGCTATGCTACATTGAACTGTTCTCTGTAGTATTAGTTTTAGGATTAAATTANTGACTTTAAACCTGGATACCTACGGATTTCCCTAATGCCTAGCGTCTTTTATATTATAATTTTAAACCGCTTTTATTTGCCATTTTGAATTCGTTACAACAATCTATTATTCTTGCTTTAGCCAGATTTGAAGTTAAAACTGAACGTGTACTTTCTGATCTCTATGGATTCGATATCTTTGCTATGCTACATTGAACTGTTCTCTGTAGTATTAGTTTTAGGATTAAATTATTAACCTATCAGAATTTTGGCGCCGTTTCCGGGGACCAATTGTGCCTTTCTAGTTTTTTATTAGAATCTTGTCTAAAGTTTTTATTTTCAGTACTCATCTCGTTCTTCTTTTGCTTGTCTTTGTCTCATAGGTGTATGATCAGAAGATCTGAAAAATCCTCTGAACTGCTAAACCTTAGTAACTCGGACCTTGCAAGGATAGAACGCTCAAACCGAAAAACAAAGAAAGACGCTAGCTCATCCAACTCAATGGCTGATAACATTAATCAAATCATTCTGGTTGGACTCGAAGGTCAAAATGATCCACCAGTTCTTGGACTCAATCAACTCATTAACCAAGGACAAGGTGGTGGTAACGGCAATGAAGTGCCTCTAGGCCAACAAGGAGCTAACAAAAACCAAGTTCCTCCAGGAAATCCAAATCCAAATCAGAACGTTCAGAATCCTTAGAACGTCTAGAATGCTCAGAACGTAGATGCAAGGCACTTTGTCTTGTTTGGAGATCCGAAGAGAGTTAATCGGCTCAATGCTCAACTTAATGCTCAAAACCATCANGCATTCTATGCTAATAGGAATCCCATCCAACCCCCTCAACCTCAGCGAAGGGAGTACCAATTCCCTATTTCACTTGTTCAAATGATTCGTAGCAACCAATTCAGTGGTTTACCTCACGAGCACCCAATGAATCATATTGTCACTTTTGAAGACATCTGCAACACTATCAAACTCAATGGAGTATCCAGCGATTACATGCACTATAGTTTGTTTAGTCATTCCTTAGCTGACAAAGCACTTCGCTGGTTGAAGTCTCTACCTGCAGGATCTATATTAACCTGGGATGACTGCAAATCCAGGTTTATCAGTCAGTTCTTCACTACTACTAGGACTAATGCCTTGAGGAACAAGATCTCTGCTTTTGCTCAAACTTTTGTTGAATCATTCTATGAATATTGGGAACAATTCAAAGAGATGCTTCATGATTGTCCACATCACGGATTCTCAGATGTAAGTCTCCTCAATACCTTCTATAGAGGAATTAATTAGAAGTATCAGCTGTCTTTAGATACAGCAAGCGATGGAGATTTCATGCAGAAACCCGTTCCTGATGCTTATCGATTGATAGAGAATCTAGCAGCTAGTAATAGCAATCATTGCCCAGAGTTTGATCGTCGAAGAAAGGTTCTGGTAGTAGCTGCTAACTCAGAGATCTCAAAGCTGAAAGGAGAATTCTCAGAGATGAAAGGGCTAATCACTCAGTTTATAAAAGGTCAATCTCAGAAACAGGTTAGTGATGTGGATGATTCTCAAGTTAATTGCTTTGCAATTCAAGAACTGAACACTGGTGAAGTTGAGAAGGAAGTGAGTTACATCAATGCTCAAGCTCAAAGGGTGTACAATCAAGGTTATAATCAAGGTTTTAACAAGACTCATCCCAACTTGTCTTGGAGAAGCACCAATGTTGAGAATCCCCAAGATCAACACTACCCACAGCAGTAGAAATCCTTTGTGCCGAATTCTAATTCAAGTGGTTCTCCACAAACCTCTCAGCCTGTATTCCAACAAGCTCAACCTCAACCAAGTAATTCAGTTGAGATGATGTTTAAGCAATTTCTGGAAGGACAACAACAGTTCCAAACATTAATCCAAGGAGAAGTGAAGGAACTAAATCAAAAGTTTGATGCATTATCAACTCATGTGAAACAATTGGATGTGCAAGTTGCTCAGACTTCTGAAGCTGTAAAAAGACAAGCTGGTGTCTTTCCTGGGAGGGTTGAGGATAATCCCAAAGCTTACTGCAAGACTTTGGTGAGTAATATCTAAGGAAGAAGCTGAGAATTTTGGAGAAGACTCGAACTTTCAAAATCTGGAAATTAATGCAAAGAGATATGTCCAATCATTTTGCCTTTGCCCGATAGGGCAAATCATTTCCGGGGGAACAGAGCGATCGGGAATCATCAGCCCGATCGAGCAAACGATGACAAAAATCCAGGAACATTTGATCGATCGGGCTGATCACTTACCCAATCGAACATTTTTCTCGGACAAGAATCAGGAAGAAGTGCCCGATCGAGCAAAACCCCTTGGAACCTAAACTTCTTGAAATCTCATATAAACCCATAATCCCTTATCTGGTGCTTTCTACAAAGCCTATATCAGAGTTTAAGGTTGATGAGATAATTGGGAAACCACCTAATCCATTTAGAAGGCTTCACAAGATACAAGATCCAGGGGAATTCTTAGTTCTTTTTTCGATCAATGGAGTAGAATTTATCGATTCTCTTTGTGATACTGTAGCTAATGTGAGTGTCATGTCCATGATAGTTGCAAAACAGTTGGCATTATCAAGTATACAACCATCTCATATGACTTTTACACTTGCTAACAATTATATTGTCTCTTCTAGTGGTTTTATCCCGGATCTCTTAGTACAAGTTGGTGATTGCCTCGTCCTTGTTGATTTCCACATCTTGACAACAAATGAGCATTCACATGAGCCCTTGATTCTTGGGAGACCTTTTCTTGCAACCATCGGAGCTATTGTTGATTTAGTCAATCGGCGAATATCTCTGAAGAACATCAAGAAACAGGTTTTCTATCCAGCGATTCCTTCAAAAGGGATCCTTAAGCTGACTGTGGTGAAAAAGGTAGAGGTGAAGAATAAAGTTCCTATTGAACCGGATCCTAAGTGTGTAGTTACTGAAGTTCTACACAAAGAGCATCCGATCTCAACAAGGAATAGCAATCCAAAAGATAAGGAGAAGGTGAAAGTGAAACCGAAGCTAGTGAAGAAAAAGTCTCAAGTGACTTTGATCCCTCAAGTGACTTCTCACGGTTTAGAGTTTTACTCACCCTGGAGTTCAAAGAGAAAGGGATTGATGCTACAAAAGGTATAATGGGCAACATTCTGAAGATGAAGATGACTGGATTTGGAGCTTGTTATGGAACATCGCTGGATGTTGATTCCATTCCAATTTAGAGGTAAGAACCGTCAAGCTAAGTGGCGTTAAAAAAAGCGCTGAGTAGGAGGGAACCCATTATATTTAGAGTCTATTTATTTTTTTTTCTATTTTGAGTCAGTCCTAATCTACTTATGTTTAGTTTTGAGTTTAAACTGTTTCAGGTTATTACTAGTGAAAGTTTCTTCATGACATTTCGGGTTATCTCTTCTAATTTTATTTCTCATATTTCTCACTTGAATTGTTGGTTGTTTAGAATGCTTTCTCTCTTGATTCTTGCTAATTATGATTAGTATTGCTTAGATCACTGCTCACCATTCACCATCATTCTTGTGCTTGACTTGGGTTAATTTGAGATTGTGATACTGGATTGATTGTTGTTAATTGTTCTGAATGATGCTTCTATTATATGATTCTTGCTGATTTTTTATTAGTATTGCTCGATCATACTGCCTTAATGGTTTCTCCTACAGCTGATTCTTGTTAGTATTTACAAACTATCATTGCTCAAATCACTGTTCAACCATTCCTTACACTTCTCTTGTGTGTTTGTTCTTTTTGCAGGCATAGAGAATGAGGCATAGGAGTTCAGAACAGATTTGGGAGCACTTCACCTTTAGTAAACCTTTTTCCCTTTAACTCCTATATAGTATAGTATTATCTACTTTCACCATTACAGATTTTACTATTGATTCTGGTTGTTTCTTTACCTTATATTGGATTTATTTTCACACCGGGACGGTGTGAAGTAAGTCTGGGGGAGGGTGTCATGATTACTAACTACGTTTTAATGTTTTGTCTTTTTGGTGAAATTTTAAAAAATTTTGTTTTAAATCTAGATGAGTCTATCGAGTCGAAGGAACCATGATCAAACTCAATGATAATAAATAGCCAAGTGTGGGTATGGTTTTCACTTTCTCTAGATTACTGACTTAGATTAATTGCTTGGATTAGGATTGGAACCCCATTACTGATTGATTTGTTTCTGAAAGTTCCAGTCTTTTGAGTTATTGATGAATTGATGCTAGCTCTTCCATGATAGGAATTAATTTGAAAACTGAATTATTCTTACTTATGGTGTTGATTTACTTTGAGAATTAGGTACCTTGCTATTCAGTGTTCTGTAAAACCGACAAGTTCTTTCAGTACAGTGTGGGTCCTTTCTCTCTCTCCCTTCAGAAAAATATGAAAACCAGTTTAGAAAAATTGTTGAAAGCGTGACCTAGAAGTTCGTAGTCATTGCCGGGACTGCTGAAAAGCAGTTAGAATCATGAAAACGCAGAAAAGTGCGAACATGAAAAGAATTTAAAAAAAAGAAAGAAAAGTATGAATCTGAAAAGAAGTAAGAAAGAGGGAAAAAGGATCAAGACCGGAAGTCGGTTGATGCTCTGTTTGGTATGGGCATTTTGATAGAAAAGGTACTTGAGTAAATTGATTACCATAGATGAGAATGCATGAATATGAACTTAATATAATTTAAAGAGCCGGTTGATATGATTTGATGCTTAATTGACTTGGGATTTAGAGTAGGAAACAAGTTGTTAGTTTAGTGGTGGTAAACTGTTCAGTCTAGGTAGTTGTTTGAGATTGGTGTCTTTTGGATTTGAAACTGTACTTATGGCTTTTGAGATTATGTGAGTTTATGTGTGGTCCTTTTTAAACCTCTTCTCCAGATTGAATCTTGTTTTACTTGAGGGCAAGCAAAGATCTAAGTCTGAGGGAGTTGATATTACTCGGTTTTAATGCATAATAGTGGGCATTTATGTTTGCTATTCTGCATTATTTCAAATGTTTTCATTGCATATTTGGTAGAATTTCAGTATTCTAGGTGTTCGGGTCGAATCAGAGCAAAAACGATGCATTTTAGGAGATTTCATGAAGTTTCATAAGAGGTTGCAGATAAAACTGATCGATCAGGCAGGTGATAAGCCCGATCGAGCAGATGTTCCTGGAAAAATTCGAGATTTGAGATCGATCGAGCAAAAGCAGAAGAGTCGAGCAAAAATGAGAAGTTCCCGATCGGGCAAACACTTGCACGATCGGGCAGATGTCCGGAAGAGAATATTGATGATAGGATTTCGAGGTCTTACTGGGTATCAATTACCCATCGTTGTAGTATATATGAGTTGTGAATCCATAATGGGAATGTACTAAACAATCTGGTTGCAATGGATGCTTTAAATTCAAGCTAAGTGTTAAAAGGGGTGGTTTGTTAAAAGGTCCTAAGTGCAATGAACATAAAATGCATAAACATAAAAAGAAATATAAAAGGGTCAAATGTAAAAACAGAGTAAAAGCAAAGAAGGTGAAGATGTAAGCAATGTAAAGCAGTTCCTGGGGATAAAGGATAATTGACTAAGGATTCATCATGGGATACCTAAGTACCTAAAATACCTCAAACAATGAGCTAACCCCTAGACAGTAGCAACATATGCAATCAATTCCAATTCCTTGGTAATCAATCTTAAGCAAAGCAATCACGGACTGAACTGCCGTCATAGACGGTGACTACCTAGCAGGCATGAACAACAACTACTATAGTCTATAAGCTTCCCAAACATCTAATGACTTAGAAGGGGAAAACGAATCTCTGAAATCACCTAGGTCCGGTCACCTTCAATGATTCACCTTCCGGTGTTGAAGGGCCTAACGGCGGGTTTTCAGTCCCTTCCGGGTAGAAATACAATCAGCATTACGAATAGGTGAAATAGAAGGGATCTAAGAACAAATNCCCATCCTCAGGAACTTAGTGGACTACTCACTACTCATTGGAGTAGAAGCAGAGAAAACATAAAGCATAATCTTAAAGCTAAACATGCAGATCTAAGAAGAACAGATGAAGAACAGCAAGAACACAAA
>OVBE01006906.1:0-19173 GCA_900406425.1 Iberis pinnata | reverse complement strand
TCTCTTGACAAGCTTCTTGAACGGGCTGCATTGGCTCGACAATCTAAAAAAATAAAAACAAAAAANCGACAATCTAAAAAAATAAAAACAAAAAAACAGAAAATATTGGATAATTATCAAGTAGTTATTCTTAGTTAAACATAGTTAAACTATTTTATGTACATAGTTATCCCAGTTATACCTAGTTAAACTATTACATTTACATAGTTATCCCAAGTTCGACCTAGTTAAACTTCCTTTTTCCTCTGTAGAAAAGTTGGTACTGACATGGAAACTGATCATAAGTCGGGTTTTGTCCAGCTGTCATACGCCAGCTCCAACTCAAGTCCCTTGATCATCCAACAAACAAGTCTTCTGGTGTCTGATGACATAACTCCTTCCCTCGAAAAATCATCATTGGAGACACATAAGGCTTCTTAGGGATCTTTGCATCCAATTCAAGACAATTGTGATCTGTAGTACACAAAGAGAGAATGCTACAAAGTGTGGACTCTCATAAGAAGCAATGCATTTGTAGCTATACACTTGGTCCACAGGACTACATTGGTTTTACTATACAACCAAGTGTTGAAAACCCTTTCGACCTCAAATTTTGCTAAAAATGAACTGGTTTTATGTAAGCATTAATGGTCACAAGCAAACAAAATCTTATATCACCAGAGTTGCGACTTTACCAAGCATTACCAAATTTCTTTACAACCTATGTTGCTTCTTTCTCTTTATAACTGTTTCCAAAATCAGCTCCTCCAAGCCTGTTCATCAAATCTAGAGAAGACTCCAAGCAAATTATGTTCTTGACGCTTTTGTTGTTAGTTTGAATCCACCTCACTGATTCTGAGTTATTAACAGCAATTACAACCAAAATATCAGTCTTATTCATATCTTATTTAATTCCTATTTCAGATTAATAGCTCTCTTATCATTTGATTCATACCAAACACAAACAACTCATTTTACCAATGAAAAGATACAAATCAGATCAAATCACAAAACAAAAAAAAAAATCAAAATCATATACACACCCAACTCCAACTCGAAATCTCGAAACCCACCTAAAATAAAACCAAATCACAAGCTTACCTTTGCCGAAATCGAGAAGAGAGAAAGTGGAATCGAAATTGAGACGAAATAGAGATGATTAAATAGAGAAATGGAGAAGAAACATGTAGAAATCGCGATAGTGGAGAGGTAAGTTTTCATTTTTTTGGGAATAAGAAACCTAGGTATCCCTAGTTATCCCAGTAATTTAAAAAAATCACGTGAAATTTTTTTTTACTTGGTTGGATAAACCGAATCAATTTAAGTTTTTTGGTTAAATGATCCAATTTCATCTGGGTCGGGTGTATCTATCCAATTAAAGGCTGGTTGGGTTTGTAATTTAGTTATTTCATTAAGGGTAGGGTAGTATTTAGCCAATTTTGTGAATTAAAATAAATGAAAAAGAAAAAGAAAAACATAAAAAGATCAAAGTAGCCAATTTTTTAACGTGGAAGGTTATGTGAGGAGTTTCCCCATTATGAAGGTATCAAATACTAGGGATCCGTAGCGCGGTTTATTTTATCCATTTTTAAAAAAGTTTTTAATGATGCTTTCAATTATTTTATTTTTCAATCATATGTTGTGTATTTTATTTATTAGTTATTAACTATTTTTAGAGGTTATATTGTGTCTAAATTTTAAATGTTTGATTTCTTGTTTTTTTTTTTATTATTTGTTGGGTTTTTTGTTCACATATGCTCTATTGATTATTATAGAAAAAATCTACTTTTTGTAATTCCAAATTTTTGTAGTGAATTTAAGTTTTATGATTATTTACTTTTCTAATCTTTTTATTTTTCTTCATGTTTTTTTTCCTGATTTATTTTTTATAAAATTTTAGTTAAAGGTGTATTCTTATGCTTGTTTAATGAGGAATTCCTTGAAACACCATCAAAAGAAGTTCAAATTCTCAAACTACCACATACTCTCAAAAGTTCCAAAAATACCACACACTCTCAAATGTTCCAAAAATACCACAAACATAAAAAGTGAATTTTAAGGGTTTAAAATTTAACTTTTTTTTGTTTGGGTTCATTAAATAGAGTTTAGGGTTTAGTTTTGAAAGGGGTAGGGTTTGGTTTTGGAGTTTTAGGGTTTAAATTTTAAGTTTTAAAGCTATTTTAAATTTATGGTATTTTTGGAACAAAAACATTGTTTGGTATTTTTGAAACTTTTGAAAAAGTGTGATATTTTTGGAATAAACCTAGTTTTTGGTGGTATTTTTGAAAATGTACCTTGTTTAATTATTTAGTTACATTTTTTGAATAATTTATACTTTGATATCACTTATACCTCACACGTTATTTGTTTTTAGTGTTTTCTTGACGATGCAATTATGACTATTTAGTGTTGAATTTTTATTTATATGTGATAATTATTACTTGTACTTGTTAATTTTTATATATATCAGAAGTTAATTTTATTGTTGAAAGTGTAATTTTCAAATTACTTTGAAACACGTTGATTATGTGGAGGAAAATTCTATAATATAAAAGTAACAGGGGAAGGCACGCGAAGCTATCCACGTTTACTTTCCAAGAGCTTTTCTCCCTCCTGCCACGTCAGCATAAAAAAAAAATCGTAGTTGCCGAAAAATAAAAAAACTTACAACCAGCCTCCACATAATCAATCGCCACACACACACTCCTCTTTCTCGCACCCTAATCCTCATCGAACCCTAATCTCCAAGCACGTTCATTCTCTTTCCCTTACATGTTCTCCGAATGGCAGAATCGCTCGATGAAATTTGAAAACCGAGTGGATGATGATATTTACACATGTCAAGCCAAGCTTGCATCGAATGAGAATAAGATTTGGAAATCAAGTGGATGATGAAATTATGTCAAGTATCCCAGTAAGTTGAGTTAAATGGATAAAATTTGGGATTGGTCAAATTACTTTTCATCTTGCGGTGTTCATTTCAAGTTCTTCTTCATTTCATTAGATATCCTTTCGAATTTACGTTTATTTTCGTGTTCTTCAATATCCGTGTTCTTCAAGGATAGTTTTCAACTTATTAGCTTGTCGTTTCTTTCTTCTGTGTTCTTGGAGGTTGAATACTTCTTTAGTGATGAGAGTTGCATACTGATTATTGTAAAATTTCCTGCTCAAAGCTATGAACAAACACAAAAAGGCTTTGGTGAGTGTATTTTTTTTGTTAGACTCTGAAGAGACCTTTTATTATCTGTTGCTTCTCCAACTTATAGAATTCGCCCCTTTCAAATTAAAAAAAAAATGAATAGAAATACTGCATTAGCTAAACTGAAAATGGGAACCTATGCCAGCTTTCCCATCTTGAAGACTCAATAATTACCCTTGCAGAGTCATCGAAAGTATAATTTAAGTTTGCTAAAGAATTTTATTTTCTAAAATAAAGTTACTGGTGTTTTGATGAAGTATATTCGTTTATGTGTCATGTTGCTCCATTAAACTTTTTATGTATTTGTCATGTTGGTCTCAGAGATAATCTATTTGTTTATGAAAATTGCAGGATCATGTATATTTCTTTCTTATTCCTATGCAGTTCCTATATCTATCATTGCTACATCCCATAAAATGAAGAAGCTCACCCGAGACCATGCTTTGATAGTATCAGCTCTATTAAAGATAGTTGTCTAATTAGTTGTATTTCATTTCTTTACTGGATCAAGTGGTACATTCATTCATGAGCTGAGCTTCATCGGCGGCGTCATTGAGAACAAAGCTAAACAGGTATGTACTCTTTCGTTATTTTCCCGTTTCAGCGAGATTATGATATGATTCTTATGGCCAGAATGCTTTATGCTATGACACAACTACTTTGGGGACATCTTACATGCATCTAGCCATGGACTGAAGAAGGAAGACGATGAGCTGTTAAAAGCGTTATCGGATTCTTTCGAACATGTACTCTCTTTTTTCCCAAACTCTTTCTTCTTTCGATTTGAGCCTCTGAGATTTCCTTTCAACTAATGATTTGTTTGTGTCACACTCAGACCAAAACAAACATCATATGGGTAACCTTTTGGATATGAGAAATCTTATTTTACTGATATTTCTTCTCAAATGGGTGGTTCGTCAGACAAGTTTTTTTATAGAGAAAAGACAATGTATGAGATTTTGGGAGGTGGGATTGGTAAGTGAATCTATTATCATTACCAAATCCAGAAGCTAAGTGATCTCCTAGCTCTATAACCATTTTATTGGTTCTTGAATAAATCTGCAGTTGAAAATGTGATGTTTTGGAGGGAAAAGAATGTCAGTGTTGGTATAGTTACAGTGACAATAGCTTCATGGATGGTGTTTGAGAGTTGTGCTTACACAATCTTCACTCTTCTTTCAAGTGTTCTTCTTCTTGCTCTCCATTCTTTTCCTCTGGTCTAAATCTGCATCTATACTCAACAGGTATCATAAGAAAACCCTACAAGTTTCTATCTCTCATGTCTTACATGATATAGAAATGGGAAGAGACTCAGAGGTGTACACCAAAATAGCAATCCCTTTTGTTTATCATCCATTCATCAGAAGTCTCATGGATTTTTAGACACTTTGTCATACCGGTAAGTGTAATCTCGCATAGACTTTGGAGTGAATTAAGCTGGATATTCTCATTCGATTGTGTTTGGTTATTTTGGTAGGGATTTTAGTGGTTATGACAGTTCCAGCTTTCTTTGAGAGATACGAGGATTACAAAGATGAATCTATTGTGCTCATCTGCAACAGAGTTAAAGAGCTTTACCTTAGGTTCCAGAGATGTGCTTTTCCTTAAGATAAGAAACTAAGCTGAGACTTTCTCTTTGTCTTCACTTCTCTTTTCTTCTTCAAGAGCTTCTTTTTGATTTCTTAATTTTGTGAAAAGAACTAGACGAAAATGTAATGTTTTTTTATATATGTGTAAATAGTACAGCCAAAATATGAGCAACTCCCAGAAATTTCTATCATAGTTTAGCGGGAGAACAGTTCTGTCCTCTTTGGATCAACGAAATCAGGAAGATAACAAGGTTGCTCTTGATCATAGCCTCTTCATCTTGTGGTTGATGTGTGTTTGGTGTCTTTGCAAGCATAAATGGTTAAATTTCATCAGGAACTTGAAGGTTTTGCTGATCCCATGAGGAAGGAAGTTGCTTTGGTTCGGAAGAAGATTGATTCTCTCGACAAAGAACAAGAGCCATTGGGACATGCACAACTGTAGGTATAAATGCTCTTGCACATATACGAGTCTTTAAAAACCATGTTAATGTTATTAGAAGATTGAAAGATGTTGGATTTCATGGAGTTGAGCTTTATAGGAGTGAAAGTAAGCTAAAATGTATCATTCTTTCTCTCATCGTATAAAAAGGCAAGAGAACTAAAAAAAGCAGCTAATGGACTTCATCATGAAGAAAGAAGTTGTGCTTGCTAATGGCAAGAAATGGAGAAGTTAAAAAGGTACACCAACTATATGAAGATACAAATTCTTATCTAAATTTTCCTCATAACCATGTGCTTGTAAAATTCTCCTATTGATACTGGTCCCTGAGATATAAAAAAAGCTTTATCTCTATGTTCAGTATTGGGATGACATTTGCTGGCAGAAACTACTGAGATAATATGATTGTTTACGATTTTGAGGCAGTGGATATGTGGCAGCTTTACATTGCTTGATCCTGAATTTTAAGCTCTTATTGTCCCTATAATCCAATTATTGGATGTGATTAACCTGCATGAGTTGCTCCAATAAGAGGAAGATGTGAGAGGAGGCGTATTCTCAAGGAGAACAGGTAAGAAGACTATCTTACAATTTTATCTATAATCTTCGAAGTAATAAGAGGTCTGTTAAGGTCCTATACTATTAAGAGGCTAAAGATAATTGCTGCATGAAGCTCTTACGAGGGAAGATGACTATTTTTTATTTCCTTTTTTTTTTCACCAACATTTTTTATATCTTTCATTTCTGTATAATAGTAATGAAGTGATCAAAACAAAAATTTTGGGTGGGGGAACTTTTTCTTAAAAACTTTGTTCTTGGCGGGTGAGAGGACGATTTTTATGTGAAGGAGTCAAGGAGAGAAAAAGTATATATGTTGGAATTTTTTTTGGTTTGGGAGATTTGTAAGTGGGCGATAAGATAATCGTTAAAGATTAGTTTTTGATTTTATATTTTTCATCTAAAGTTTCAGTTAATATAATATTTCTAAATTTGGACTTTGTTATGAATTAAATTTTCAGTTAATAGACACAACCACAAAAAATAATCTTAAGTTATAACACATTTGTTTTGGTGGTTGCAACTTGATCACTGCGATCTACAAAAGAAAGTCGATTACTAAGTTTGAATCGGCAACATCGATCTATAAAAGGATCAATTATTGAGTTTGAATCGACAACAAAAAAATAAGTATAGGCCATTTTCTCTTTTCTCTTTTAGTTTTTTTTTACGTCTTTTTTTAGCGTTGAAAACATAAGAGTAAAATATATAGAAGTTACTACAAAAAAAAATAAAAAAACTCTTAATGACTACTACAATATTTCTTATGTGAATATAAAGGAAATAAATTCCAATTTAAATTTAAAATTAGTAAAGGTGATTGTTTTATAAAAAAACATAGAAAATATTATATTTAAAAACTGCTTTTAATTTTTTATTTGCTAACACAAACAATTGCACTTCCTATTTTTCTCACACTTAGTCCGATTCTATGATGTGCAAAAAATAAACATCAAATTTTAACTGTGGAAATTTATGAAGTGCATTTATATTTGACAAAAATGATTGGTTGATTTAAGTTATTACTTATTAGTCATCAAACACGTAATAAAAAAGCAAAAAAAAAAAGAGGGAGTGCATGATGTAAGAGAAGTGAAAAAACGAACAAACAATACAAGTTTCAAAAACTGTAGTCTTTCTTAATACAAATTCTGCAGGCTTCTTAAACAAATTAACGGTAGCTTTTGTAGACTGGGTTTGTACATGCAATTCTCTGCAAACTTCACCAGATCATTTGCATATGATAGCTTTAACACCATGGAAAAAACTAATCGAGGTCATAAGTTGTGGAGGCAACACTGCCTGCAATCTTGGCAGATATCTGTCTAATGTTTAGAAAGGACAGTTTGATCAAACCATTGTCAAAATTGTTTTTTATGATTTGGCCGGCCAATAATTCAGCTGTTGAAAACACATAGACAAAGAAAAAAATTACATTGAGAATCTTTAAGCGTCTATTACAATCACAATTCATTTGTCCCAAGCTTGGTTATCAAATAAAGCTAAGATATTTTTAGTATACTTTCTGTTATATTGCAGAATATATGTAGGTAGAGTGATTTATACTTACCAGCTGGAAGAAGCATGTCATCACAGACACAAATTACACCTGACATGGTCAAACCAAGACCAAAGATAAGAAAAATTGTAGCAATTGTTTACCCGAAGTCAACAAAAGTTATGGAAAATATGATGTGAGCACTCAAATTGTCACACATTTATACAAAGTTGAGAGAGAAGAAGCAAAAACTTGGCCAGGGAAGAATATTTATCCATTGTACTCAACAGGATCATACGGTCTTCCACTACCCAAGTTTGCACTTTGCACCATCCTATTTTAACACAATATGAGATCAGATTTAAGAGCCACATCAAAACTATTACACTTGGTTATAGTGAGGAGTTAGAGCCAAATACACATTCAGATTTCATTCAAAACCAACTAAGTTGTGAATCTAGATCCTGCATATATGAGAAAGTACCTTAGTCCATGTGTAAGTTTGTTCTGTTGTACACTCAGCTTGAAAAGTAGGGTCTGAGAGTGCAAGAATCAAGAGTTTCTATAAGCCAAAATCAAGACCATTAGAATAATCGTATACTGTTTCTGTTAAGAAATCAAAGAGAAAGAAGAAGAATAAAAAACTCATTGAAAGTAGCCATGGCCTCCACAACTTTCTTTGTGAAAGTCTGACCAACATTAGAGGTTCCAATGAGAAGGGTTGGTTTGGTTGTCTTTTTGACAAAATTCTAACAAAGAGTGAACACAATAATAACATATTTAACACTGAGATTCTTATATATTCACACCTTAACTAAGAAATTTAAAGATGAGGTCGTTGCATACATTAACAGCACCAATGAGGTCATTGACAGTTTCATGGTCATGTTCCCATGGTGCTTCAAGTGTTGAAGCAATTTTTTTGCGCAAACTAACAATCAGCCCCTGCAATGTAATATTGAGAAGAGGAACATATATAAAGATATGTTTAGCTAAAGAGTATTAGACTGCTAACAATACCTTGGAGTATACAAGCCAAATTTTCTTCCGGATTTCATTAATAGTAACTCCAGACTACAAAATAAGCTGGTTATGATCACTCAAATGAATGACTATCCTCTTTTGAAATGCATCTACTGATGAGAAGAAAGAGCTATTATTGAGTTAGAACTAAAGTGGCCACTGGATTATTCAATTTTACCATACATTTATCAACACAATCTATCAAATTTTGACTGACCATGTTTTGCTCAAAACTTAAGATCCTTACACAGTATACACACAAACTCAAAACCTCAAGATAGCACACCAACCTCTGAAGTGTATTCTACATTTTAACACACAATTCAAAGAGAGTCAAAAACCCGTTGACAGAAAGCAAAGAAAAAGAGATTCAAAAGAAAACCTATTTCCTCTTCCAATTCATAATCGATGGAAGCGGCGAGGAAATCTCCTAGTGAAAATAGACAGGAAGGAACGATAAGTAACCCATTGTTTCACAAGTATAACCTACTTCTTCTGGAAGTTGAAGAGTACTCGTTCGGGGGGAAGAATACGGTTTTGTAGTGAAGACGAAGTGGAAGAAATGCTATTAAATTTGGGTAGAGAGAAGGTAGAGAGGCGAAGAACCTATAGAGGTACATGGTATGGAGTACATTAATTTTTAATTATAAGTATGAGTGGAACTGATGTAGCAAAATGTTATTGGCTGTAAAACTAAGTGACATGTATAGCCTGAAATGCTTTAGAAATTTTCTTTTATATAGTATATAGATTGGCTAGTAAGACCAAAGTCAGAGGGAAATAAACAAAATTTCGCTACCGTTGACGGTTTAGGTTACCACGTATGAAAATTGTGAAACAACGTTATATTCGTGCTATTAAAAAGTTGTGAAAATATTGCATCATCTATAATAGCATTTAAAAAAATTGCGCTATCGTGAAGTGCTATCAATATAAGTTTTTTTGTAGTGATGCGTCGGTTTTGGTGTCTCAGAAGATAGCGCATTTCAGAAATATCTACTCTTAATTATTCGCGAAAAAAGAGAATATGGTTTTGAATATAACCTCCACGGTTATTTTCCCAGCAACTTCTGATTAAACATACCTACCTATCTAAATACCATTCCACCCATGTGTTTTGGGAGACATATTTTTGACTATGCTATCCAATGTATTTCACCTCCTCCTAACTTGGTAGTTCACCAAGACTTGGCTATTGCACTAGTGAGTGTCTGTAGGAGACTCTTAGGCAGACAAAAAGATGACATGATATATGTTGGCAATTATTGTGCTACCGACTTAATCATAACCTCTTTCCCCCTTCGAAAGAAACTTTGCCGACCAACCATTGATTTTGTTGTATAACCAATCTCTCACATAGGCAAAATAGCTTCTTCCTTTGAGCCTTACAACTATTCAGGAATACTTAAATACTTCCCCCTGTTTCATCTATAAAAATGCCCAAACGCTCCTTAAGAAGATGTTTGTCTTGTGTTGGTACCTTGTTCCTAAAGTAGACAATTGACTTAGACAAGTTGATACATTGTCCAGTTGCAAGACCATAACTTCGTAGAATATTCCCGATTGCGTCACATTCCGGTAGATGAGCCTTATAGAAGAAAAGACTGTCATCGGCAAAAAAAAAATGCAAAAAAGAGAAAACGATCATACCATTCTACTACCAATAGTACGTCCGGCCCTCTCAACCTCATGTAGGTTGGCAATGAGAGCCTCAGTACACAAAATAAAAAATACACAGACATCAGATCTCTTTGGTGTAAACCTTGCGATGGTCTGATACTCCCTTTTCGCACCCCATTAATAAGGACACGACAGGATACCGTCAATACGCACTGCATAATCCACTTTGTTCATCTGTCAGCAAAGCCTAGTTTAGTCATCACCGCTCTTCAAAATATTCTTTCAACACGATCATATGTCTTACTCATATCTGTCTTAATTTTCCTAATTTCCGTATATATATATATTCATGCTTCTAACACGTACCATTCTATAATTATTCCAAAGAGTTCGCTTCCACGATTCCAAATGCTTCTGCTTCCGATTCCATGCAACCTAGCGTCATAACATAAAGTTTTTAGCTAGAAGAGAAAAACTGAAAAATATAAATTGAAACAGACATTAAATTGAAGACAGAGCCTATAAAACTCAAGTGACTCTCAAAGAGACTCGCGAAACAACATCCTCTACCAACTCTCGAGCTAGTCAATTAGGACCACCTCAATCAATATAAGATTGCAAACGTCTCTCCTTGTTAAGGCTCGCGAAGATAAGGTGTGTGCACCTGTTTCTTGATGTGATTTCCAACCCAATGCTCAAAAGAGAAAATAAGCTCAAGAATTCTTCAATATCATATTGAAAATTTTGAAAGTTTGAAGGATGATAACATATCAAAAACTTCTAGATCCTGCACCGCTAAAAGAAGATTATCCAACCGAAAACCTTTGCACAAATAACTACCCAACGAATACTTTGGATATAAGCCTCTAAAGGTATGCCCCGATTTATTGAAACCTTGGCGACCATGGAACATATTTCTATATGTATTCCTCATAGTCCATGTGGCACAAAAGAAATCAAATTTTTATTTCCACGAGTAACCAATGTTGCACTTAAACATGTTCATCTCTTATGCCTTCCATCCCATAACCATAGATTTTCGAGCCCCTACACTAGTCTCTAGTTGATGTTTTCCGATTTTTAAGTTCACCCATGTTTCAACATCTGCAATGGCTTTGTTCACAGTCTGTTGTGCGCTTGATGTGTTACCTACAAAAACTAGACCATTGATATTCTTCCAAAATTTACCATAACATCCAAGACCAAGCTAATTATAAGGAATCAGAGCAATTACTATTCTTCGATAATGTTAATATTAGAATATGGATCAAAGAAAATAAATGGCTCAAGTATCATCTGGGGCAAGTCATTACTCGAACAGGCCAATCCTCACATCACTCAACCAAGACTCATGCATCACTCAGTCAAGAAGATGTGCATGGCCTAGTGACCCGAGAAGACTCAAAACAGCCACCAAAAGGCTGACTTTGAAGATGATGATGATTTTATGTGGGCCAAAATTATTTCTAGTGAGCCATTTACCATAACATACCTTCTTGAAGAGTTGGATTTGAGTTTAGAGCCGTTGGAACAAAATTTGGCCTAGGAAAAGTCGGACCATGCACAAGCTATGGGGCCATGAACAGTTTAGCTATGCCAAAATTGTCCATGGCCCCATTTAGGCCTGACTGAGATTGGCTAAGTAGATTTTGGCATAATACCTTTCCTCTTCGGTCTTAAGTTGATTTTTAATGTTTCTTCTTTTATTTATCACTTATAAGCAACATTTTTGACTCTAATGAGAATTATTCTTCTCGTATTTTGATCTCTACTTTCTCTCTTGTTCTTGAATATGTCTTGATGATTCTTGAGTATTTGACTTCAAATTACAACATGGTTTCAGAGTAATAAACTCCTTCAACCTTTATATTTATGCAAATTCTCCATATTCTCTTGGTTAATCTCTTGGATACTTGATTCTCTTTCTTCTACATCTTCAAGTTCTGGTCTCTTTCTCATAATCTCTAGAATTCTATCATTCTAAGCATGGAAAACCAGAAAAATCAAGTGGAACGCGTGTTACTCAAAGGTATAAACTATCTTTTTTTGGTACAGGACCATTAAAATCTTCCTTGGAGGAAATTGTTTCTGGAACTGTCTTGAAAACACCTACAATACGTTTTGGTCTAGGTGATGAGAAAAAGGGTGCTATTATTGAAGATGAAAAATCGTTTCAAGTGGACCAAATGGTTCTAGGTATAATGCAAAGTTCACTTGAACCCACAATATTGGAAGCTTACTCTTATTGTGAAACGACCAAAGAACTATCGGATACACTCAATAAGGTCTCTGGAAACATTTCCAATCTTAGTCGTGTGTTTGAAGTGAAAAAGGCCATAAGTGAGCTAAAACAAGAAGACATGGAGTTCAACCACTATTTTGAGAAGTTAAGAGCTCTTTTGGCCGAGTTGGAAATTCTAAGGCCATTCACTCTTGCAGCTTCGGTTCAAAGTGAGAGAAGGGAGCAAGAAAAGGTATTTGGGCTTTTTCTCAACCTCAACAATGGCTACAAAAAACCTTTTCAAACACATAATTAGGTCGGACTAGTTTCTTTCTCTTGAAGAAGTGTGTTCTCATATACAAATAGAACAAGGAACTCTCCACCTATTGGTGGAAAGAGAGAACTAGTCCTGGCCAACAAAAAATTCCTTAAGAGTGATGACAAAGGGAACCTTTTTTGTGAGCATCGCAAGTAGGACAACCACAAATAGTGTGTGCATTAGAGAAGAAAAACGAACCCATGAAACTATGCAACAAATCTTTTTTAGATTCTCATACCTTATCAGTCTTATCGGTTCCACCCACCACTAGTTCTTCACTTTTGTTTGTTGAAACCTTCTCTTCATCATCTGTAGAGGAGGATTCACTCTCAGA
Organism: Iberis pinnata; assembly: GCA_900406425.1. Taxonomy (NCBI): domain Eukaryota; kingdom Viridiplantae; phylum Streptophyta; class Magnoliopsida; order Brassicales; family Brassicaceae; genus Iberis; species Iberis pinnata. Next base: position 6,394 of record OVBE01006906.1, on the reverse strand, counting down.
AGATTTCATATGTTCTATTTCTTCAAAACTCATGTCGATCATGTTCTGCATATCTCGTTCTTTAGGGTGAAGAGAAATTCTCCAGAACTTTTTGCATATGATGCAAATGTGTGTGGACCAGGCATAACATCTATTTGTGACGGTAATGCATCTAATACTTTTATGTAAACTTACATATACCTGATTCAAATTGTGAAAAATTATTCTTTGATCCATTAAATAAACGTTTATGCTTTATCATAATAAAGAAATTTAGTATTGGTAACAATCGATAGTGAAGATCGTTCATCAGTTAGGATAATGTAAGATGTTAAAAATGTTAAATTTCACAAAAACATAATAAATAACATCAAGAAGACTTGAGGAGAAGGAGATGGACGAAAATAGAGAAAGAATAGAGAAAGAAAGAATTAGATCCTCTTAATTAATTAGATTTAAGGTTTATAAGAGCTTAAATAAACAAATACATAACCCTTGCATGACCTTGCATGTCTTAGGAAACATAAAAAGCAGAAAGCATAAAGTAAACACACATTTAATGCTGAAAAACGCTCATCATCTTTATGCATGTATCTCTTCACTCGTTAGTCCAAAATTGGCGATCTTATATCCGCTCGAAAGATAATTTCAAGGCCTACAACGTTTTTGAAGGACCCAAGCCCAAATTCGTACATGAATTACTTGTAAACTTCCAAGCTTTGAATGACAGTAATTCTGGCCGAAATGATCTTGAATCATTGATCTTCATTATTCAATACTCCCCCTCAAGCTTAACCATGATGAATGGATAAGCTTGGAACCTTGAAGAGCTACCTCATGAAAAAACTCAATATGAAAAACCACATGGGAAAAACCATATTGAGGGAAAAAGAGTATAGCCTCCAAGGTAAGGGTGTCTAGGCTTTTAAGAGAGTTGTGAGTCCAAGTTTCTCATGGATGAACTCACAAACCTTTAAACTCGCTGCCTTGGTGAATATATCAGCCAACTTGATGCGATACTGGATCCTAACTCTGATGAAAGGCTCGACAACAAGCAAAGTGGCTTGGTAAGGTTGAGTTTTGGACTTCAATTAGGCTATCAGATAGCCTAGACAACTCTCGGACAGGTTGTTGGCTCGAGGGAAAGGAGTGGCTAGAACATGTGGAACGAGGAATGGACAGGGCAGCACGGGACACGGACGGTACGAGCCTGGTATGCAGCACGGGCTTGGAACGATGGCTTGGCTGCTTTGGTTTCGCGGGTAAGGCCGAGACTTGTCCAACTTCGACAGATTTGGATTCTAATGAAAGTTTCGGTTGGTTTGAAGTAGAATGATGAATAGAAATTTAGGGAATAACTTGATTGACTTATGGAATAGTCAATCAAGATTGCATGCTCTTTGAATCCTTTACGGATATAAAGTAGCCAAGATTCTCAATCCAATGAGCAAGAGTTTTGATAGATGCTTCTAAAGACAATCTGATTTTTAACGTAAAAAATTGCTAAAGAAGAAAAACATGTCGAAACTTGTACTTAAAGGCACATGTGCCTAGGGCTTTCTAACATAACCCAAAACAACGAAGCATGCAAGCCTCTAAAAGAAAAACAACTAAAGTTCTAAAAAAAAAAACAAGACTTGTAAATTAAAAGGAAAGCTTCTAGAAGTGCCTTGGAAATGAAGCTTCTAGAAGGCTTCTTATTTATTGCGCCAAGTATGTAAAATACTTATGCCATATATCCTTTCAGAAATCTTTAACGAAAGTGGATAACTTGCCTCGTTAAAATCTTAGTGATTAGCCAAAAACCCAAGGTGGGAAAAAAGTCGACCATCTCTACTAAGGAAAAAAGAGTGCAGGAATTACCCACTTAGCTGACCGGTCAGACATCTGGTTCTTGTGGGTTGATAATCCTAAACAACCGGTATGTTTCGCAGGCTTAATCTTCTTGGTATGAATGAAGCATCACATGGGCTTGTTGCGCCAACTCTCTTGCTTTAGATCTCGTGATCCTTCCTTCAGGTTCAAGCTGCTATGGTTCAAGCTATGGTTCAGGTTCAAACTCGTCTATGATCACATCATCCTCTCCCAGTTGAAAAAGATTTGTCCTCAAATTTTTTTTCCTACAAAAGGAGACAACAAATTAGTTTGATCAAATCTAGTCTCGGTTTTAAGCTTACCTTGGGATCCTTTTGGTTGAGTGAGGATTTCAGTCATCTCTAGGGAATTTATGTCTGACTTCAAAACATAATTCTTAAACAGAATACTTAGAATTAAGTCAACAGTAAAGTAGATCAAATCAAACAACCGCATTAAGATTAAGTTAAGAGATATAATTTGATCATTTATTTTGAGAATGTTTCGGATCAGTCCTTGAGAATTAATTCCTGGTTCCCACACAAAATTCTGAAATGAAACACACAAACTTAGTTCAATCATATAAGAGGTTAGATCATTTATGCTTAAAAAGACTAAGTTTAGAGATAGGGATTGGTCATCTGTTTTTCGGATCAGCCCTTTGTCTATATGGCAGATTAAACTCAGCAGGGTGATCATCCAAGGAAGTGCACGAATGGGTCTTCTCAAATCAGTCCACACATGAGCTCTCCATGGTCTCGGTCTTGACCATTCTTCATATATTTTCGGCTCAAGTTCATCTCTAGCTCCAGCTCCGTCCAAGGGGTTGTAAACTTGACTATCATCTACAAGAGGGGCTTCTAAGAACTTGAGACTATCTCCAGGCCGCCATACAAAATTCTGAAGTGGTCCACACACACATAACTTCAAAATTAGCAAGTTGCAAATAGCTGAACTTTGAACATCGTTTGTGAATAGCTCCGAACTTTGATTGGAATGATCTACAACTTGAAAAATTCATTTTTGAAAGTAGATCATGGTACAATTTTTCTTTATACCACAATTGTTGGTATTCGTCCCCACATGGCCCTTACAAGCCGCATATCTCAATCTGTCAATTTATGGACTTTGGGAGTAGTTGGTGTTTGGGGTGTGAGTTTTTTTTCTGATCAGGTCTGAACTCGTTTTTGGTTGTTCTAAGGTTGGAAGGACTCCTTCTTTAGTTGAGAGAGTGTCCGAAGTTTTCCTTGGGAGGTAGGACTTGATCTTAATCGGCAACAACCTATGATCTGCACCAAGATAAAAGAAATCAGCACTCTCTATTCGAAAAGAGCTGAGAAGCTTATCTCTATATGGTGGCGGTGCATTAGTTGGATCTTCTTTTTCCAAGTCTCTCCATAGTTTCATCTCACGGTTTGATACGATCCTGATTCTATCACTCTTGGATTTTTATCTTTGAATGAAGCTTCTGGTGCGGAATAACAACTCTATGTGAAGAATACTTTCTGAAACTTGATGGTGATGAAATATGGACGAAATAGAGATGAGAATCGTGATAAAAAAAACAAGAGATGATGATCTTGTTTGAGAGTTGAATGGATTCTCAAAAGACTTGTTTTGAGTCAATAGTATAAGGGTTTTAGTATAAAAATTAACTGATTTTTATTGATAGAGTCTTGCTCAATATATAGAAGAAGAGAAAGGTACATGCACCTTCTCTTGGAAATAACAGAAATGTCTTAAAGGCTGAAATTTAAATGAAAACATGAAAAAGATGCTTCTTGAGTTTAAATTCTAAACTTGACTTCTTCTTTAGTAGAATAGACATATTATATTCTTTGATCAAGTAATAACTAAGTAACTTAAGCGAAGGTGAATTATCAAGCCTCGTTAAAAACCTTTGCATAGAAAACCCATTGGGACAAAACCATGCAAAGGAAAAGAGTGCAAGATAACCACTTAGTTACTTATTGTATTAACTTTTATCTTCTTCTTCATTTTCATAGGTGTAGATTTTGTAGATGTCCCTTGGTGTTGAGTCTCCTAGCTGCATCCTCTTGAGTGAACTCTTGACTCCTTTAGCTAACGCCTTAGCTTTAGCTCTAGTGATCACTCCATCTGTTACTTTGAAAGCTTCTTCTAAATCTTGCATATCCTCTATCTTTTCATCTGTTGAGTCTCCTTGTGAGTAGCTGGTTGGAATCACATCATCCTCTCCCACTTGAAAAGGATTTGACCTCAAATATGAATTTGCAACATAAGGAATAAGATCATAAACATTGAATGAATTACTCACATTATACTTCCCTTGGAGATCAATTTGATAGGCATTGTTGTTGATTCTCCTGGTCACTTGGAATGGTCCATCGATTCTAGGCATCAACTTATACTTCCTTTCAGCTGGAAATCTTTCTTCCTCAAAGATCATCTCCGTTCTTCCCTTATTAGCTTGTTTAGCATACAATATGGTTTTATGCTCTATGTTTTTCTTAGCTTTCTCATGTATCTTCTTAACCTGTTCAGATTTCTTCTTTCCATCTAAGATGAATCTTTCACTTAAAGGTAGAGAAATTAAATCCAAAGGAGATAAGGGGTTAAATACATAAACAATTTCAAATGGTGAAAACATTGTGGCAGAATGTTGTGCATGATTATAAGCAAACTCAACACGAGGCAAACATTCTTCCCAAGACTTTAAATTACTTCTTACCAACGTCCTAAGCAATGTAGATAATGATCTATTTACCACTTCAGTTTGGCCGTCAGTTTGAGGATGACAAGTAGTAGAAAATGTCAGCTTGGTTCCTAACTTAGCCCACAAAGTTTTCAAGAAATGACTAAGACATTTGGTATCTCTATCAGAAACTATCACCCTAGGCATTCCATGTAATCTCACAACTTCTCTAAAGAATAGATTAGCAACATTAACAGCATGATCAGTCTTATGGCAAGCTATAAACTGAGCCATTTTAGAGAATCTATCTACAACAACATAAATGGAATCCCTACCAGTTTTAGTCCTAGGCAATCCTACCACAAAGTCCATAGAAATATCAGTCCTAGGATGTAATGGAATAGGCAAAGGAGAATACAAACCGTGCGGTTGAACCTTATTCTTAGCCTGTTTTCAAATCGCACATCTAGCACAGGTTTTCTCAATGTATTTGCGCATGTGAGGCCAATAGAAATGATCTTGTAAAGATTTAAGAGTCTTTGTCACACCAAAATATCCAGGAAGACCACCTCCATGAGCTTCCCTGACTAGTAATTCTCTCTCAGAACCATTAAGCACAAAAATTTTATGATTATAAATTAGGTAATCATCTTGCCTATAGTAGTTTCCACTAGCAAACTTTTCACAACTCTTTTAAGCTTCACTAAACTCCTGATCAGTTTTGTATAATTCCTTTAACAATTCAAATCCTATGAGTTTAGAATTTAGAAAAGATAGTAGAGTGTACTTCCTGGAAAATGCCTCAACTACTACATTGTCTTTACCTTTTTTTTTTGTATTTAATGACATATGGAAAAGTTTCTATAAACTCTATCCATCAAGCATGTCTCTTGTTAAGCTTTTGTTGTCCTTTGAGATGTTTTAGTGACTCATGATCCGTGTGAATGATAAACTCCTTGGGCCAAAGATAATGCTGCCAAGTTTGTAGTGCCCTCACCAATGCATAAAGCTCTTTATTATAAGTAGGGTAGTTGATTGTTGATCCTCCGAGTTTCTCACTGAAATAAGCAATTGGTTTCTTATCCTGCATCAAAACAGCTCCATTCCAATACCAGATGCATCACATTCTATTTCAAAAGTTTTCAAGAAATCTGGTAACATAAGTAAAGGAGAGTTAGTAAGCTTCTCTTTGAGGGTCTGAAATTCTTTTTCTTGAGCTTCTCCCATTTAAATCCCACTTCTTTCTTAATCACTTTAGTAAGTGGTGCTACTATAGTACTAAAGTCTTTGACAAACCGCGTATAAAAACCAGCAAGTCCATGAAAACTTCTCACTTCTCCAACTGTTTTAGGACTTAGCCAATCTTTAATGGCTTTAATTTTCTCCTCATAGATTTTAACACCATCCACACTTACTACAAAACCTAAGAAGACAAGGTTATCCATACAAAAAGTGCATTTACTCAAATTAGCATAGAGAGATTCTTTCCTAAGAACATCTAGAACAAAACTGATATACATAAGGTGTTCTTCTAGATTCTTACTATATATCAGTATATCATCAAAGTAAACAACAACGAATACTCCTATGAAGTTTCTAAGCACATGATTCATTAATCTCATAAAAGTACTAGGTGCATTTGTTAAACCAAATNTTTTAAAAGCAGTTTTCCATTCATCACCTTCCTTCATCCTAATTTGATGATAACCACTTTTAAGATCAATTTTAGAAAAGATAGTGGTACCATTTAACTCATCTAGCATATCATCTAATCTAGGAATAGGGTGGCGATACTTTATAGTGATGTTGTTGATGGCTCTACAATCCACACACATTCTCCACGTGCCATCCTTTTTAGGTACAAGTAAGACTGGTACAACACAAGGA